>CM077102.1:34879185-34936613 GCA_039619505.1 Cimex hemipterus
TATATGAATTATATATATATAATTAAATAAATAAAGATGTATATATATATATATATATATATAAAATTAACCTTTAAGAAAAGTTAAGTTAGTTAAAAATACTCACAGGTTTTAATTTTCCTGCAACAAAATCTTTGTATTTTCGCATGGGAAACTGTGGCCCAATCATGAAGCTAGTAGGCATATAAGTGAAGCCAGCTATTTCAAGTAATGATGGTACTTCTCGTAATGCTAATTGTTTGCTGTCTTTCGATAGGTGCTCCTGCACATAAAAATAAATAATTAAAAGAGACAATATTCTTATGACAATTTTAAGACAAAACTAACTGACCTCTGGTAATGAACCATCATAAATATCGAAAGCTAACCCAGTCAATCTGAGGGTCAAGATGCAGTAAGGCATAGTCCACACAATATCATAGTTGTCAGTTGTAGTTACCCAATATCCTAGTTAAATACCAAGATAATATAGAGAATGCCAATTCATTGGTGTTAAACTATTAAATTTCGTTACCAGCTATCAGGTAGCCAAGGGTGAATAGAAATGTGATTATAACAGAATGTACAGTGCCTCCAATCATTTTAAGAATAGCATAGACAACCACAATGCCCAGTAGAGTATGTAGCATTTCCAAGCCTGAAACAAATATCAGTTGGTTATGGTGCAACAGCTTAAATTTGCATGCACTACGTACCGAAATTGTACATTCCCAGCGACAAACCGCACAATATGAAAAAAACATGTTGGACTGGTGGAGGCTTTCCAAATAAGAACAATCGGTGAATCAATGCAATAGGATATCCTATATCAATAAAAATACTATCTTGTTGAGAAGCCAACTAGAGGTTAGGCAGACTAAAATGATCACCAATGACCAAATTATATAAATTTATTTGAGATTTCTTGGCAATTCTATCAATGAAGTTACTGTTAATTTATTGCAAAATTTTATTATGTGATTTCTCCTTGAGGTATGTAGGATGATGAACAAAAGAAGGAATTTCATGAACTTCAAACATCATAGTCTGCCGGGCCTTGGAGTTTTGTTTTTCTTCTTTGTGTTAAATAAATATAATTTAAAGTCTACCATTGTTTGGCTAGTTGTAAAACTATTATAAACATGATTCTTTAAATTTTCATAACAAAATTGCTTCCGATAGACCAAAACTACGAGACTAGGTGGACCAGGATTATCAGAAGTGACCAAACTATATGTTCATTGCCCCACAAACCACAAAAAGAAACTGACAAATAATTCTGTTAATAACGTAAAAAATAGTTTAATTATAATAATCGTGAATGAGGCCATATTTGTGAAATAAAATAAATTTCCTGTTCATACAATTTAGAAATTGTAGTCTAACCGAGGGTTGTTTCTTTGTATTTTTGTATTGATTTTTCAGAAAAGTAACTCGATAAGAATGAAATGACATTCATTTCTTTATTTGTCAACTTGTTTTTCTCCCAAATCTTGGTGAAAAGTACAGTTAGTCCCTTCTGTGTCCACTGAAGCCATCCTTTTAGTTTTAATGGTCTAATTTTAATTTTACAGTTATTAGAAAAATATAATTTAAGAAAAAATATTTGTGAATTCTTTGCCTGGCCAGCGACACCTGGATTTGTAAAAAGTGAGCCTCACACTTTTAAAAGCGTTTTACAATTATTTTGGTGTGATTGTGACTTAAAACCATGCTTTTAACGGAAAAAATTAATAATTGTTTCTACTCAAATTTAATGTTTTATCAAAGGAACCAATTGGGAAAAAACTCACTTGGCAAGTTGAAAGGATGAAATTTTGATTATTTTTTATCTAAAGAGCATAAAATGATTTGTAACATTTGATAAAGGTAATTGACAAGTTATTAATGTTGTGTTTGTTTTAAGTTGACTATTAATCTTTTTAAGTTTGAGAATTTAAGTTTGTGAAATTCGAAGGTATGCAAAATGTTGGAGTATAATATATGGCCGAGGGAGGAAGTCAAAATATGACTTTCTATGTAAGATATTTATACCTAGTTATGGAAAATAAACAAATAAATACAAGGTCCAGTTTTTCCATCTTTGACTGTATTTTGAAAGAGAACTTTTTTTCTGAAAAGTAAAAAATTACAGACCACCCAAGAGATCTCTTTTCAGTCAGACAGTGAGCATTTAATCTGCCAAAAACAGGGTATGAGTAGAACTACCCTCTCCAACTATTCGTTCATCATCTAACATGATCATAAACAGTTTTATGTTAAAATCAATGATAAAACTTTTGTTCTGATTGTAATAATGTTTGAAAATTTTAAAATTATACCAAATAAATCTGCATGTTTATGAAATTCATAAGCCAGGAATAAAAACAAATATTTAAAAAAAAATTGAAATGTGACAGGTCATATACCAAAATTTTCGTTCGAAAAAAGTTCATTTATTTTATTTTACATGGTTTTTCAGATTGTTATTATTTTGTATCTTTTTAAACGTTTTGAATAAAATAAAATAAGGAATAAATTAATCGATTTTCAACGTTTGTCGATTTCTTTATGATATCAAAAGTAAATAAAGTATCCATCCAATTTTAGACATATAATCATTTTAATTTAAAGTTCAACTCTCAAAAATTAATTTTGCGCGTTAAAACGAAACCGTTTTTCTCATATTAAAAAAAAAAGTGCGTTGTAACGTTGACTTTCCAGTAAACAAAAATATAACTCCGAGATTAAGCTAATGAATATTGATAATGAATCGTAATTGCGTGAATAACCCGTCATTATGGTGATGAAGAGGCGAAGGGCCGGTTCAGTGAGTCCTATGGAGGCGGCGAGGCCGGTGGCCTCTGTCGAGGCGTGGTCCGTCATTTCGGTCTGAGACGTACCGAGATAAGTGCAAGATCTCTAGACGAGAACTCTGGACAGAACGACGACTGATCAGTGACCACTGACCAGTGACCACCGATTTCGAGCCGAAACCTTCCTCGAACGACACTGATTTTTATCGTTTGGCGGCGTCGCCGTCATCGACTGAGAGACTTGCAACGGCCCATCGATCATTGTTCGATATCTATACAACAACAAAGTCAATTATAGGAGTTTTGCATATACAGTAATAATAGCAATAGGATAAATTAGGTTACGAGTGAATGTTTGGAGTCAGAGCTTTATAGCACTCAGAAGAGATATAGCAAACCTAAAATAGAATTTTTGGATGATAGGGCGTGAAATGACCTTAGCCGTTAAAACGCCCTTAAAATGCAATAATAATAATAATACAATGCCCAATATCGCAATTTAAATAAGAAAAATAGCTCCTTAAAAAAAGAAATATTATTGTGTTTTGTTTCTTATTATTGTTATGTAGAATTAGTTATCATACTTGAATGGAAGAATAAAAGGATAAAGATGAGCTAATCACGCTGAGATTGTTGCTAGTCTGACTCCATTATTATTATTATTATTAGCCATACAAGCCTATGGGGAAATTTTAATTTATGAAAAAAAAACTCACAATTTTAATTTTTTAAAAAAAGAAATAAATAAATTTTATAATTTTATTAAATTTATTGTAACTTGGCCTTCCGAATTAAGAATTAAGAAAAGAAAATCAAAGCTTGAATGGCAATAGGATAAATTAGGTTACGAGTGAATGTTTGGAGTCAGAGTTTTATAGCATTCAGAAGAGATATAGCAAACTAAAATAGAATGTTTGGATGTTAGGGCGTGAAATGACCTTAGCCGTTAAAACGCCCTTAAAAACTAATAATAATAATAATGAAACCCTTTAAATACATGAAGTAAATTTGATCAAAGATAAGCTATCTCAGTTATTTCAGTAAAAGTACCATGGATCTTGGTTGTTGATTTGAATACTCGAGTAGCTGTTTTGAACAACTAAAAAATTATCTAAATTAATTGATGTAATAATAACCATGAATAAATTTCCTTAATTAATTATATAATATGAACAACCGGGTAATTTTTTTTATCTAAAATAAATTGTTGAATTGATCATAATGATTGATTATCATTATTTAATTTTTCTTCAATAGTCATCACGGTTCCTTGTCGTATTGAATAAGTAAGTAAATTGATCATAATTCATTTTTTAAATGTAAATTTAATTGAATTAATGGCTGAATTAATCATGGTTTCTTGCAGTTAGTATGAACGATTGGTTAAATTTATCGTTCTCTCTCTCTCTCTCTCTCTCTCTCTCTCTCTCTCGAATTACTTATCAAATTAATGGTTGAATCCATCATGATTTATTTAATCTTTCTTCAATAAACATCAAGGGGTCCTTGCAGTTTTGTTGAATAATTGAGTATCGTGATAATTCTTTCCAACTATATGAATTAATCCGCGTTAATTCCCGTAGCTACCACGAACAATTGGTCAAATTGTCCATAATTCCTTTTAAAAAAATTAGTTCCATTAATCGTGGTGCCTCTCACCTATCATGAACAATTGGTTAAATTATCCATAATTAATTTTTTCATGAATTGTATTTCAATGTAAGGTTGTATTAAACTTGGTTTCTCGTATCTATCAGGAACAGACAAAATTTTCAAAATTGAGCATGATTCCTTGCATATCTCTTGAACGATTTTGAAAATGATCATGATTGAATCTCTGACCAGTCTCTGAGATGACGTCTTTCTGGTGAAAGTCTATCATAAGATAAGGCATAACCTACTAAGCCCCAGGAACGGCGAACAGCAGTGACACCTCCACATCCAACATCTATCTTTTGCCAAAATCTGTTTGGCACCTTTCAACAAACCGAAGGAACTTCTACAGGAAAGGTGAAGCCGGCGGAATTAATATATCCCAGTGAGTAGGGCGTTAAAAGAAGATTCAGATAATTATTTAATCTTCGCCATGTTATCAGACTATAATTTTTTAAATTTGTTTTTTGCATCTGAAGATGGATAACTGAACTTTTCAACCCAAAGATTTGGGCCCAGTCAGACTAGTTTGACAAATAAAACTAAAACAAAAAAGTCATTTAACTCTTGAACTGAAAAAATCGATGAGGATATATTTTTTGGTTTATGACCTGCTAGACTACAATTTTTCAAAGGATCTTCCAAATTCCTGTTTTTTGTGGTTTTGCTTCCAGCATATAACAAATAATGCTCTATGGGAAGATTGATTTCATTTCTGAAATATGCAAACATATTTGATAAATTAGTATCAGCCTTCAATATTTTAATTTTATATTAAAAATCAGTATAATTTGTAATTTTTAAATTGATTTTCCATGTTCGCATTATTCGTAACTCATCAGCCGTATTTTGTTAAGTTATAATATTATATGGCTAATGTTAAATGTTATATTATTATTACGTATTTTATTCACATATCCTAAAATAGAATCTTTTAAACTCGAGTCTGCCTTCACACTCCCCTGGGATCTGGCTTTGCCACATGTACATGGGCATAAAAGCATAAAACACCCATGCTGTCTACAGTATCCAATCCCAGGACCCTGTTCTACCCAGACCGACCAACCCCCAGGTCATCCCAGACAGTCATTTCTTATTTTTAATCCAGTTGCCATGTTAAAAATTGGGGAGTTTTTTCCGGTGTGACATAGGTTTTAGAAACACATTTTCTTTTCGTCCAAATGTTTCAATCTTTATTGAGATTGTCTTCAGGGCCTTGGATTTATAAATATTATTTAAATTTTTCGAATACATGTAGGATGTGAAAAAAAAGGAAAAGAAAAAATGAATTTATACAAAGCTAATGATTTTCGATTCAATCAAAGTATTTGTACTCACTCCAAGTGTTTGTTTTCTGCGTAGATGTGTCATTACGGTGTGTCGTGTTGAAATTGCCAATAAGATATTGATATTTTATGTCTATATATGTTGGATACAGACACTACGATTGAATCTAAAATCATTAGCATTGTATAAATTCGTTTTTTTCTTCTTTTCCTTTTGTCCACATCCCTCATGCATTAGTAAAATTTAAACAATGTTTATAGATCCCAGGCCCTGAAGATTATCTCAGTAAAGATCAAAATATTGGCATGATAAGAAAATGTTTTTCTAAAACTTTTATCAGATCAAACTGCATTTTAATTACTAACAGTCACTAAACATGACATACACTTTTTTTCCTAATAAGGAATGTAAGGAGTCTCTTTTGTATTTTTGTGGAGAACATTTTTTCTGTAGTTATCTAGGTCACAGAAAAATATTATATACACCCTGCGTATGTTTATAGGGCATGGTAGGAGGATGTGGGGCAGGTCAGCACGTATAAGTGCATCCTTCTAACATCTCGGGTAGTCTATAGTGCCAATGCTTGCCAGATGGACGGGTAGCTGGTTGAGATTGGGCCGCTGTTATGTTGTAGGCTGTAACATCCCATAGTGCTGACCTATGGACAGTTTGGGGGTGTCATTTTTGCCAATTTGTAATTTGAAATTAATGTTATGAATTGATTTTACAATGAACAAGATCAAACACTGGCCCATTGTATATCACAAATACAACCGACATTCGGTATTTGTATAATTGAAAGCTTAGGTGTCTACTTGAGAAGAATAGGCAACAAACGACCAGAAATAACCAATGTCAAGTTACACATTCGTCATTACACAAATGCAATGAAAAATTGCATAATTAAATATTGGGTTGAAGTCTGTGAGATGTTGAGTGGACTGCTTTGAAATCTCTCAATAAGTATAATGTAGGTCTGCCTGTGAGTGAACTCATATCAAACTAATCAACACTGATTATTTTTCTAGTTCTGTAAAGAAAAAATAATAATCATAAGGCTAAGTAAGCATAAAAAACCTTGAATTTAGACAACTCACGAGACATCTGATTAAAGATTAACTTCAATGATCATATTATGTCAGATTCTACAAAGAAGCAGTACTTGCCATATTTGCTATCAGAATTTGAAAATTTCACTTCTCAGCAGGAGCAATTTTTTCAGAAGAAATACCATTTTCGAAGCAGTAATGTTCAATAGTTGAATTACTTCTGGTATAAAGGGGATTCAGTAGCTATCAAAGGTACTTGACAATTCCCTGTTTTTATGTTAACTGTACTGTTAATTCATCCTATCATATATATTGAAACATTATTTTGTGTTTGAAATTCTTTTTGCTTGGTCCTATCACATATTATCTCAGAACTGTAACAAGTAGTTTAACGATATATGTTGTATGCATTTGCTTATTCGTTCAATGTTTATTCATATTACAATTTTTTTTCTTCTAAATCAGTTATTGTTCCTTGAATTTTAAAACTTAGTATCTATCCTATTAGACATTGATTGAAGATTTTTCTTGGAAAAAAAAGTGAAGTACTTATGGTTTTTTAAAAATTTATATTTATTTTTTAATAGGCAAAACTTATAGTGTTTTCCCTAATAGTAGTATATATTTATATTTGGCCTGTTTAAGCTTTTAATGTTTATGTTGAAATTTTTTTTACCTTAGTCATGAGTCTACTGAGCATTGTTTGTCAACTTTAGATAAATGAATCCTTACATTGCAGTTTTCTATAACATGGTATTACGCAATAGGAAAGCTGGAAAATTTCCGAAACCGATTTGCTAGTCCTTTATCACAGTTTGTATCATATTTCGTTCATTTCGTAGTGGTTTATTCAGTTATTATTTATGGATGCCATGCTACACAAACAGAAGATAATAGCCTTATCCCTGGTATTAAGTTTCTTTATATTGATACATTGTAATTAAGTACAAAATTAAACTTTTTAAAACCCTCGGTTAACATATACTTGGTGGAATAATTTGTGAAATGTAAGAAGTTGTATTTGTTATATAATCACCATTATGCAATGAGAGGGCTTAAATATGTAAACGATTGTATTTTTGTTGCAGTATTTTCAAAACCAAAAAGACATGACAAATTTTTAGATTCTTGTTCAACTATAAATTGAGAACACTTACATAATAAAATCTAAGATTAAATAGTTTCTTGAAATTTGTTTAATTTTAAAAGTGAACAAAACAACAAATTGTTAACATTTGTTTAAATGATTTAGCTGGTCTAGAGATAATTTGTGAAAATTAAGCAATTGTAATTATTTTCTATTATGTTTGCCTTCTAATTTATTAATTCCAAGTGATTGAATATAATTTTGTATGTTTCAGAGCCGGTCGCCAAATCTGACCATAATGGCTAATAACGGTTCATATAGCAATGACCGTCCAGCAGGTGCTGGAGACATTGATTATGGTTCAGATCCTGCTTCGGGTGGATTTTTTTTCTCAGACTCAAAAAAGTAAGTTTTTATTATATTTTCTTTACATTCTTGATGTGATTTACCCTATGGTATGTGGTATATGATGTGTAATTTATTTGTTTAAGCTGAGGTTGGATATTGTTTACAAAAGTTATGTTTGATGAATGAGTATTGATGTTTGAGGTGTTGTAAGACAATTTTTGATTCTACATACGGTTGTGTTTGCAATGAAGTTATTAAGAATTCATTTGACAGGAGAAATCAAGCATCCAAATGCTAGCCATAGCAAAAACTTAAGCAAAGTTAAAATAACTAACATGGCTAAAACATTTCTGATATATCAGAAAAAATTGTATACTTTGAAAAAGCTTGACTTGAAAAGTTATTGATAAGAAAGCTAATTGGAAAAATAAAAAATACAAGTCTGGAGCTCAGTATACAGACAGTACAGACAGATGAAAGATGAGAAATGGTATGGCTATGGGCATTAAGGGGTACCATCTTTCAGCCGTTGAACCGCTAGCTGTTGAACACTGTGCACATGAAATAAATAATAAATATCTCAAAGGAGCAACAAAATAATTCTTTCAGATAGCGGGTAAAGGTACCACAATCTTAAGAGGTCAACTCAAGGTGGAACTGTCTAAATGTTGGAACTTCCGAAAGTTTTCCGAAATCCTTTGACCTATTGCTCAAGCTTCCTACTTTGTGTCCAACTTTTCTATCCCCACAGACCTCTAAATTCTCGAAACCACTAGAAGTTGATACAAACACTTCTTTAAAAAGTCGGGCTGCTCATCCCATCCCCCTAGTTTAACACCTTTCATCATGAACCCTTGTTTACTATCTTATAAAATGCTTAAAGCATTAAAGGCCCTGTGATCTGTCAAGGTGATTGGCCCTTGCGAGGAAAGCAAATAGTGTCGTGTTAGGAATGTAACTAATTGGTTTCTTGTGATATAAAATTCGTAAAGACAACAAAGGGTCTTGTAGTGCTGTAGCTACAGCAGAAGAATTAAAAATAAAAATAGGTTGACATATTGTATTTACAACAAAAATACTAATCATACTGATTTTATAAGTTAATTTTAGTCTTGAATCGCGATGATTTGATGAGATATATTGAAGAAAACAGCAAGTTTTCACTCTACCTATCACTTTACTTTTTCCCAGAATTTCTTATCTTTTTAATTTCATTTATGACTTCTCCAAAAGGTTTTAAGAATTTTTCATAATAAGATGACCTTCAAAATCTAAATGATAATTACTTGCAACAACTGTTAAAATGAAATGATTTTTTGTCCTGTTTTTAATCATAGTTGTCTTAAAACTTTGTGTTTGTCTTTCAGGCATCATGACTTAAAGCAGATGCTAGACACCAACAAAGATGGCTTGAAACTGGAAGCAATGAAGAGGATCATTGGGGTATGTAAGTTAATAAACTAACTTAAAACAAAAATTAACAATTATTTTAGATGGTTGCCAGGGGCAGAGATGCATCCGAGCTGTTTCCGGCTGTTGTTAAAAATGTCGTCTCGAAGAATATCGAAGTCAAGAAGCTTGTCTATGTCTATCTTGTCCGATATGCTGAGGAGCAGCAGGATCTTGCCCTCCTTTCAATCTCAACATTTCAAAGAGCTTTAAAAGTAAGTTTTTTCTTTTTTCTATCAAATGGTAAAAGTTAAGTGAATTTTAATTTTAGGATCCAAATCAATTAATCAGAGCAAGTGCTTTGAGGGTCCTTTCGAGTATTCGAGTACCTGTGATTGTGCCTATTGTGCTACTTGCGATTAAGGACTCAGCCATGGATATGTCCCCTTATGTTAGGAAAACTGCAGCCCATGCCATACCAAAGCTTTTTAGGTAAACGAAGTACAATAAATAAAAGTTTTATATGTTTACGTATGTTATATGTTTATATGCTTTTAGAAAGATTGTTTATTTTGTAACATATTTGGACACATTTGTTCATTTTTAAATCTCATTGTCACTTTTAATTAATAAAATTGTTCACATTCATATTGAATGTTTCAGCTTAGATCCTGAACAAAAGGAAGAATTGGTCATAGTCATTGAAAAACTTTTGTCAGATAAAACGACCCTTGTTGTCGGATCTGCTGTTATGGCATTTGAAGAAGTAAAATTTTCTTATGATCCATTTGTTTCAGGCTTTGTTTTTTAAAATATACCTTTGTATTTTAGGTATGTCCAGAAAAAATTTATCTAATACACAAAAATTATCGGAAACTATGCAATCTACTTGTTGATGTTGATGAATGGGGGCAGGTCATCATTATAAACATGCTTACAAGATATGCCAGGACTCAGTTTGTTGATCCGAATAAGGATGTAAGATAAATTTAATGAGATGAGAATAGAATTTAGAATAGATTAAATATATATATGTAACTTTTAGATTAATATAAATGAAAAAGAAGTGGAAAGACCTTTTTATGATGACGATGTAGACAATGAAGATGTGAAAAACAACAAACCAACATTTGTTGCAGACCCAGATTATAGACTTCTACTGAAGAATGCTAAACCTCTTTTACAAAGTCGAAATGCATCAGTGAGTTAATTAAAAAAATGCTATTCTATTTTTTGTACTCCATACATTATCTCCTTACTTTATAGTCAACATACTCTGGTGCACTCTAAAAATTGTTCCCAACCTTCTGTCCTCTATGCCCCTAAAACAGAACTACTGCGTTGTAGTTTCTCCTCTATGGAATTCTCTTCCTCACTCTATCTCCCTAACCTCAAACCTTTCCATTCCATTAAAAAAAATATATATTTTTTTTAAAGCCCATTTGTAACTATTGTGAATGTAGAGCAATAGTTAAAAAAAGAAATTGTTGTTATACAGGAGGGCTTAATGTCCAAGTACCTGTTGGTTGCCACAGATGAGGGGGGTTAACCCACTTTATAATTCATTATGATCTTATTATTAATTAAACAAGCCACAAGCATCGTCAGGATTAACCCAGAACTGCCAGCCTGACAAATATAAGCCTCACGCCCTAACCACGGCCACCGCATGGTCACATATATCTAATCATTTATTTATTTTGTATTTGTATTTTATTACATGCATTTTTTCAGTATTCTGTAATTTTTTGTGAATAGGTTGTGATGGCTGTAGCTCAACTCTTTCACCACTTGGCACCCCGAACAGAAGTTTCTGTCATTGCTAAGTCCTTAGTGAGGCTGCTTAGGTCGTACAGGGAAGTTCAATCTATTGTACTTAATTGCATCGCATCCATTTCAATTCAAAGAAAGGTGAATTAAATTTTTTTAAAGCTGACACTATTAAATAATCAATTGCATTTTAATTTTGTAGGGGATGTTCGAACCATATTTGAAAAGTTTTTTTGTAAGAACGTCTGACCCAACACACATAAAATTACTTAAATTGGAAATTTTAACAAATCTTGCAACGGAGACGAGCATATCAGTAATTTTAAGAGAGTTTCAAACTTACATTTCAAGCCCTGACAAGGAATTCGTAGCAGCTGCTATTCAAGCAATTGGAAGGTATGAAAAATATTTTTATAAAAATAACAATTTAATAGTGATTCTGAATATTAATACAGATTTGTTCCAGATGTGCTTCCAACATCAAAGAAGTTACTGACTGCTGTCTAAACGGGCTTGTTACAATGCTATCAAATAGAGATGGTAAACAATTTTTTTTTATAGTGAACATTTGTTGAATTGTCACTGAAACTCTGTAATAATGACAAATGACATGTCCACCTGCCGGCAAGTGAAGTCAGACCATTTTGAAATTATTCTATTTTTGAAATAAATCTACAAAAATCATGGGCAAATATGAGAATTAGACACCCTAACTGACCGCTTAACAATATAACTAATTTACATAAATACAAAGGGAAAAAAGAAGAAATTAAATTACTTGATTTATTTTCAATAACATACAGCCATTGACAGTGCCCTTGGTGGCTGAAACGGTTTAGGTGTTAACACTGTGCTCATGGCTGTAAGGTGAATGTCCATGTACATATTCGGCAGCCCTGCAAACCTGACATACAAACGGATTTATGAAGGACCAAAAAGAAGGGAAAAAATGGGAGGTATGCAGTTAATATTTTAGTTTTGTTACATTTTTCAACAGAGGCTGTTGTTGCTGAGAGTGTTGTTGTGATAAAGAAGCTTTTACAATCTCAGCCATCGAGACATCGAGATATAATAAGATCCATGGCGAAGCTAATGGACACGATTACAGTGCCAGCAGCCAGGGCGTCCATCCTGTGGCTGCTTGGAGAGTACTCCGAGCTAGTTCCAACTATTGCACCTGATGTACTTCGTAAAATGGCTAAATCGTTCATCAATGAAGTTAGTTTTTTTTTTAATTTAAAGTATTCAAATATATATATAAAAGTATGATTAAGAAATTAAATAAGTAATTTAATTCAACATTTGGAATAATTTATTCAGGAAGATATCGTAAAACTGCAAGTACTTAATTTGGCAATAAAACTTTTCTTAACAAACCCGGAACAAACAAAACTTCTCTGCCAGTATGTGTTCAGTCTGGCGCGTTATGATCAAAATTATGATATAAGGGATAGATCTAGATTTCTTCGGCAGTTCATATTTCCATCTAACACTGAGAACAATCTGTCATCTTATTCTTCTAAATTCTTCCTCGCTTCTAAGCCTGCACCATTGCTCCAGTCAAAATTCAAAGGTATGCTTGATATAATATTAATAAGTTTCACAAAAGCATATAAAAAATTACTTTCAGATAGAGAAAACTACCAAATGGGTTCATTGACACACTATATAAACATGAGAGCTGCAGGTTATCATGATCTACCTGATTTTCCTGATACAGCACCTGACCCAGCACCACGGAATGTCGCCGAACCCATCCAGCCATCGCCTCCTCCTCTTGATGTGCCTCGTAACAAAAAACAGTCCAAGTCCAAATCATTTTATTCGGATTCAGACAGTTCACAAGTTGATGAAGGTTTGACGTGAAACTTTTAAGCGACTTTCAGAAATTTAATTATTTATTATTTCAGATTCTGATTCTTCAGCTGAGAGTGATGAGGATGATGATGATGATGATAACAAGGACAGCTCTAGTGATGATAGCAGTGATGGAGATTCAGAATCTGATTCATCGGAGTCATCTCCACGGCCTATTGTGAGTCGTTTACTTATTTAATTAAGGACAAAACAATTTTTTTTTAACATATTAATCTTCTAGAAAAATTTGAAGAATCAAGAGCCAGTGCAATTTAGTAATAACAATGGGGAAAGTGAGTCTGAGAGTGACAGTTCAGAAATAAGTTCCAGTGATGATTCTGATTCAGATTCTTCAGATGATGAAATGAAAACAAACTTGACGAGTAATGTTTCTAATAATGTAGAAACCAAAGGGAAATCAAACTTAGATCTTCTCCTTGACTTAGATGACGGTAATGGTAATTGTTGAGTTATTCTAACTTATTAAACTTAGGTTTACCCTTTGGCTCAGGAATAAGTTTAATTTTCATTTTTTTTAATGTTTAACTTCTGTATCCAGTTTTATTAGTTATACATATTTTAAACTCTTTCTTTACAGAAGAACAAACTTACTGGTAGTTTACCATTTTTGTTGTTTTAATATTAATAATATCTACATATTTGCAGTGGTTCCAAATATTCCAGTATTGACTCCTTCCTTTGGAGGCTTTCTAAGCCCATTGGCCCCTGCATCGACATCAGTGAACATCAATTCTATACAGGTAAAATTTCTATCTACAATTATTTAAGGTCAAAAATTGATCAGACGAAAACAAATTTCAGCCAGTTGGGCCTACTGTTATCCCATCAAAGAGGTACGAGCTTTTAAACAAGATAACTGGTAGAGGGCTGAGTATTGAGGGCCGGTTTACGAGGCAGCCACATCTATTTTCTGGGAAAATGGTTTCAATCGAGTTGAAGTTCAACAACAACACAACTGAAACTCTGGAGGACATAAAAGTTTCATCAACGGTATGGATCTTAGTATATACCTTAGAGTTATAATTTTAATAATTGTTTATTATAAATTTACATCTTGCAAGTAAAATAAATATCTGTAAAAATTGTAAAGAATATTATACTATGTTTTATTGGCCAAATTTTTGAAGGTTTATTTACATAAGTATTTGCAGTATTATTAATGCATTTGTGACATAGACTTGCAAACATTTTCATTGCCTTCTTTCTTCCTGATTCTCTGAAATTTCTTCTTGTGGTCTGCAGTGTGATGAATCTATAATTTGGTTGTTACCAATCATTTTGTTCTGTTCTCTGTTGTTAGTCTGTTTATCATGTTTCAACCATCTTCTGTGATTTATTTTTGTAGTGTTGAACAAAATGATTTCTTGTTACAAATTGCATGAACTCTACAAATGTGTGTACTCATGAGAGAATATGTTAAATTTTCCATATTCTGGTGTATAGGCAAAATTGTCAAGCATAGGTCAGGTCAAAAATGATCGGAAAAAACCAAACTGTATGAAATATATTGACAAACAAATCACGCGAGGCTAGGTAAAATGGAAATGATTAAACCATTGGTAACCTGGCAGACCTTAAGAAATCTCATTATGAATTATTATTTCTGCATTTCGCCATCTTCAGTAGTCTGAATACAAGAAAGTCAATTTGTAAGTTTTATTACTGACCAATCACTGAGGTTAACGGTAACTGTAGGATAATTTAGTAATTTCCAACCTTCCTGGATGTGAATCCTGCCAGACATGCAAGTCTTGCATTTTGCCTTCTTCAGTATTGGCCAAAAAATTGAAGTATATTAGATGGTGAAACAAGTCTGACAGATCAACCCAGGGAGGATAGGAAGTCTAAATTGGTAATGGCCAAAATATGTTGGTTTATAAAAAATAAAATTTTAAAAATTTTGGTCAAGCAATTCTTTTAATATATTAAATATAGTTGAATACAAAATAAATGTATACAGTTTATTTACTTTTTTTTAGAATTTATCCCCAGGAATGCAAATGCACGAGTTTGCACCAATAAACACATTGCCTCCTCAGGCCGTCTCCATCGGTACCATAGGTGTAGATTGGAATGATTCGACACAACCTGTTGCATTTGAAGTTTCTTGGAATGATGGCAAGGCTCATATTTCTTTGAAGCCCCCTATCGGCGAGCTGATCCGAAGTGTCAGGATTTCACACAAGATGTTTTCAGATGAGCAAGGTACATTTCTTAAACTATATTATCATTTGTGCAGTGATTAGTGACCGTTAGTCTTTGATTGTTTGGAAATCATAAGATGCGGCCTGATGTGATGTAGGTTTCAGAAAAACATTCTCTTTATCGTGCCAATGTTTCAATCTTTATTGAGATTCAAAGTGTTTGTTTTTTGCATAATTGTGCCATTTTTGTGTGTTGTGTAGAGAGTGCCCTCAACATTGGTACAATAAAGAAAATGCTTTTCTGATACCTATATCACAATAGACCTCGTCTCACAATTTCTAAATAATAATTATAATTGTTGTCCACAATAATTGTTGTTTACAATCATTATTTTCTAGCTAAACTGAAAGGGATGAATGAACACCAAGAAAAAGTTCCTACGACGAAAGAAATCCCCAATATTAGCAATGAAGTCTGCAAAGTGGCAAATATGTCTCTTCTGCCATCCGTCGAACCTGATATCTATAGGTTTGCTGGTGAAACGATGGCTTCAAAATCACTTATCTTGGCATCTTTAAAAGTTATTCCAAACTCTATTCAAATTACTGTCAACTGTGAAAAACTGGTAGTTGGATCGATGTTACTCACAGAACTGAAAAGCTTGGTTTTGTCCCACCAATAGTTCTAAGGACAAAGAATTTATCTGCTGATTCTGCCATCTCCGTTGTTATATTTTATTAATATATTTTATTATAATAAAAATGAGTATATATTTAATTGTTTGTATTAATAAAAATATTATAAAAAAGAATTATTTTTTATAATTATCTCCCCCGGTCATTATGCCATTATGAAGCAAATCAGGTGATTCCAAAATTTCCCAATACATATTTTTTATGGAAAACTATGTAGATATTCCTACATCTCCCAGCAAGATTTGTGCTTTTTTAAATGTCAAAAGTAATTCATAGTTTAATTTCTGGGTTAATTTAGGAAAAAATTGCTGTATGCAGAGTAATGCGTAATAAATGCATACATCTGCCTTTTCAGCTCTTGATCCTCCTCAATGAGCTTACATCTATTTTTTTCCACTGAAAATGAGTTTGTACTCTCCCATCTTTCGGCCAACAACATGATTGTTTGCTACTACCAACTTGATATCCCATTTTCTTGAATTTTTTCCCTTATGCGATGATAAGCTTTTCTGTCATTTCTAACTCTAGCAGTCCAAGTTTCGAGTATTGGCGCTTTTTGATTATGCAGGGAGAACCACAATTTTCATTAAAACGATTAAATTATTTTTTAGATTTTCTAATAGCAATATTCCAAATGTGCAAGGGAATAGTTAATTTAAATTTACAATATATATACTCAATTTAAATTTTTTGCATAATAATTAATTTGTAATTTACATAGAAGGTTCCTTTCGAGGTCGTAAATCGGCAGGAAATTAGTTTTATTGTCTGTACTAATTTATAATAAATGTCACCTAGAACTATACAGTACAGGGATCCTTTTCTTTTTTTCCCCAAGCTAATTGACAATTATATTTGACCGTGTGCCAATGACACTGCGACCTAGCCAGAAAAAGACCACTTCATGCAAAAAATTTATTTAGAGGTCGTTATAGCTATTGACAGGATGTTTGATGTCATGCAAGATCAACAGATAGTCTGATGAACGCGGTTTATTCGTCATTGACTGCAGTTTCTTGAACACCTGACCTGGTAAAATGTTAGTGCTGTTCGTTCTCGTGGTGATTTTTAGTTATACAGCTGCACAAATCCCGTGCCCGGTGAGAAATCTTAACTATAATTGTATAGAATTTAAAAAGGTTTTTCTAACAAACAATAGCCGATCTTGGTAGAGAAAATCCTATGTCTAAAACAAATACCAATTTTTATCAGCCCAATGCGAGTATAATCAATTAAGAATTTAATTATAAAGCAAGTAAATACATTTCTGACAAAATTGTAATAGAGATTTAGCATCATTTAGAGGGACATTTCCAAATCCTTTTGGTCAACCTATACTCACTTTTTGGTGTGGCAGAGGCGATGACGCGTGCTTGGCTTTTACCAGCCCAACATAGAACATAGGAAGACAGGAATGATGTGGTAGTCAAATGAACGAATCAACATCACGCAGACCTCAAAAATAAATATCACAATAATCTGAGATGCTAACAATTTCTAATTGCCCTGGAAGTTCCAAAAAATATTGGACGTATGTGTCACGGTCTGTTTTTGATTCAACAAGATGGGCCCAACTCTGAATCCTTTTTATTAGAAAGAGAGCAGAGGTCTTGATCTAACCCTGAATACAATCGATCAGGTGCCTTTTTATAATAAAATTTCATTCAAGTTTGAAAACAAGAAAATAACAATGAAAATCATAAATTTCCTTTTTAAATTTTAAACAAACAGTTAAAACATTTTAAATTTAAATAAAGTGTAATTTCATGTAAACTGTTTGGAACAAGGGTAGAATGGATACACTCATAGTTTACAGTCAATCCGGGATTTTTAAGGCCCTGGAGTGGGCCTATGAAAATCAGCTAAGCATTAAGACAATTAAAGTACTGTCTGATTCTAAGAGTTCCATGGAAAGTATAAAAAATCTAAATTTAAAATTTCGTGGAAACTATTTACTACACCGGGTGACAAACAAAATATTAGCACTAAAAATAATAAAAATACTAATATAAGATTATATCCGGTTAGGGGTCACGCCGGAATCTTGGATAATTTCATGGTAGATGAACTAACAACATGAGTTTTGTATGAGGGGAAGGGTCTTACAGTTCCTATTCCCATTCAGGATGCAAAACGATGTATCCAGGCTGATATTATTAAGAAATAACACAGCACAATTAATTCTACACCGACAAGAACTATGTTTATAAAAAACAACTATGCTAGAAGAAATCTTACCATCATCCAAAATGCTAATAGATTACCATAACCGATCATTTTAATTTTAATCTGCCTATCCGAATTTTGGCCCTTGCCAGGAAAAGAATTATCGGTAACGATTAAACTACAGGTTTAAATATTTAATAGAATGTTTTGTTACAATAATAATTTTAAAAAACATAAAAAAAGACAAGATAACTCTGTAGAGACAAGCATCCGTTGTACTAACCATTACTAATTTGCCAATATGCCAAAGATTTCCACAACCTGATGATTAGCTAGAAGGCTTGAAATCTGGATAGTTGCAAAACAACTTACTGGGAATAGGAAATATATTTTTAAAAAGGATTGAACCCCATATTCACTCCTTCATTGATCATTTCTACAAATATTGCAAGTGTTACTACATGAAATCATGACTATGATTATAAAATCTTATAGACATTTTGCCGTCTACATTGACAGGCTGATCAGGGTTATGAGTTCTAAATTTACTTGAGAGTTCTTTCTCCTAGCACTGTGTTTGTGTTGTGAGTTTGTATTTGAGACATACCTTTTGTACCTTTGTTCATGAGTGGTGACTGATGTGTCTTTTCCTAGCACCCGTAGAAGGACAGTTTGTTCTTTAATTATGAAGTACTGCAGGACAGCATATTTACATGTTTATTCAGACGTGCTCCAATCATTTATGAAAATAACATTGTCTTTTGATTGTAGTCGGCAGTCTGTCCTGTGCTGATATAATTTTAACAGGCCTGAATATTTTGTAATTTTCTAAGCAGTCATTGTTAATCAATATATGAAGTCTTCTTTTTTTTAGACTTTTATCAAGTTTTTGCTAGATTTTTCTACAGATCAGTCATTAGTAACATTAAATAAGAACAATGTAGTATAGGAATCTAGGAGATGCTTGCGGTGGTTGATCTGTGCAATTTGGTTGAAAATATTTAAAAGAATAATTTTGTAAATATATTTTTGAACATTAAGGTGCCATGGTGGTACTGCTTGAACCGAGAACCGAATGATAACTCGCAAGTGTTCGTCGTTGACACGTCCAACAGATCAGCCCGGTGGAATTGGAATTCTGGCGATGGACGTTGGGACGTCGCATACCAGCATTCTTTCTCTTGTAAGTCGATCTGATGACAGCTTCAATAGACTAAGAGTTTTCTTGTTTTTTAGCCGGTTACTACGGAGTGCACGCCTGCTACACGAGAAGCGTAGATAGCGTTCAGTCCTGTGTCGCATACAACAAAGATGGATCTTGGAGGAGCAACGCGGTGCCGGTCAGCAACGTCGGTAGCTGGGATATAGCTTACAATGGCGACATTTTCGGCTTTAAGCCCCAGTCCAATGGGCAGTACATCTTTCATATATACTCAAGTAAGTAAACCGCAAATGGCAAATGCCACAAAAGATAAAATAAAATAATCTGTTAAAGGGAAATTAGAGCATAACCCGTTTATCCAGTCACCGATTGGGCCCATCGGTCCTCCGAGTGAAAATTTGACTCCAACTAAAAAGCAGTGCTCTTATACGTTGGAGGACAATACTCAGGTTGGAAATAATACCTAATGTATAATACATTCCTTTGCTGATGTGTGTCACCAACCACAATGAAGATACTTATGATGTCTTGACGGTCGATCTATCCTTCCTTCATTATTAGTTTTTGATTTACGTTACTATATTCAGTTAACAGTTTAATTTTAGGGTCGGTTTTGGTCGTTAGAGAGGAAATCAAGGACCAAATGTTCAGTCCAAATAAATAGGGAAGACCTTGTTTCTCCTTATGAGTGGCAATGGGATACTGACAACGGCAAGTGGATAATCGTTTATAGCTGGACGGATTACGGTAGATCTGATACAGGGCTTTCGTCCGGCGATCCTTTCTCACAATTATTTTGATTTAAGGTTTGACGAACAGCACTGTGTACTACATGAGGTACGGATCGGCGGTACAGAACAAGATTCTCAACTGGAATTTCGATCCGAACCTTTTGACTATCTCTTATGCTTCGTCCCCTACGAAAATCTATGATGAATCAGCCTGGAAGCTGAAGGTGAATGGAAAGGAGACGTTCGGCTACACCCCAACCTACGAATCCTTGTGGACTTTTCCCATATTTTCAAGTTAACAAGCTTTCTGTGCATTCATTTGCAGATTTTACCAGGCTAACTTTTGCCTTTGTTTTAGGAAATGTTATAATCAGACCATTTGAAAAAGCGAACGGTTTTTTTGATCTTCAAAAACAGTATACTTCAACCTAACATATTTATTTTATATTAAAACATAAAATGTAAAAATATACTTTCATTTTTTAAAAAATAATATTAGATCTTGCATTTTTGAGCCAAAAACATCTCCAGTCATCGCCGCACAGGTATTTATTTTTGTGTACCTTAATCGAGTTCGACAATTTTGATCTGCCTCTTTGCTGTTTTGGTCTGAGGTACGTAGCTTTGGAGTTTCGGCCATATTCAAACAGAAAAGAAAAAACACGAGAAAGTACACAAATCAACTATGGAAACACAATCACCCCGACCTCGAAAAAAATTTTTTCTTAAATTCTATCTTTTTAGTGTATTACCTTACCGCTTCTAGATGGTTGTGTTTTTCTGTTTTAAATCGCTTACTTTGTGTAGTACTTTTAAGTCTTCCTGATATGCTAGGTAACCAACTAGCGGCAGATGGCTCCGACAAAAAGAAAAAACAAAGGAGAGGAAATATTGTATCGTACAATAGTAATAAAAATGTACAAACGTCAGTATACAAAAGCTCTTTATTGTTTTTTATTGTCGAAGGTTGGAATTATAAGCTATCCTGGTACAAAATGAGCAAATATAAATATTTATTAATGAATAAGAAGAATTTCCACGCCGGACGTCCTGTAAACTAGCATTTAAGTTCCATGGTAGTTTTCTTCATACGTTAAACATGAAAAATGATGGCATCGTTTGTACCATAGATATTTTCAAGTCTTTTTAGAGCTTTATGTGAAGATAGTTTCATTTCATCTTATATCTCCAGATAGAAGTCACTCGCTCGTCTGGCCGCTTGACGGGAACAACGGTTTAGTGTAAATTCAGTCACACCAACATAGTCAATCGGGAAAAATTAATCCAAATTAAAAAAAAATTAAATTAATTTTATGTACAATAAAAAAATTAAAAGAAACATAGCTGTTCAACTTTTATCCTGGAAGAATTCTTCGATTTCTGCCAGCGTTTTCCCTTCGGTTTCGGGCTGTCGGAAATAGAGGAATACGAAACCGAAAATACCGATAATTCCGTAAACTATAAGCGCTCCTTCGAGATTAATCACTGATGCCATGTCGACGTAAGTCTTGGAAATGATGGACATGAAAATGTATGACGAAGCGGCGACCAGACCTGCTGAGAAACCTTTAGCGCTGAAATCGTACATGCATTAAGGATTGATCCTATAAGAACTCTTAATACAGTTTATAAAAATGAGACTCACTCTAGTGGAAAAATCTCACAGACGAGAACCCAGGGAAGAGTCATGCTGCCAAGTCCACCGCAGAAGAAGTTGACACAGAAGAGCAGGACCGGTACCCACGGAACGTCGATCTTCAGAATGATGTATATTGCCAGCAAGAAACATGACAACACTCCGCCTATCGTCGACGCGATCATCAGTACTCTTTTTCCTAATTTATGGATCAAAATGGCGCAGAACACGCTGCCAATCGTTTGCAGTAGACCAGCGAGAACCTAAGGATAAAAGTTGCATTTAGAGCGGGAAAAGCTGAAATTGAATCTTTCGCCTACCAATACTGAATATGGAGACAAAGAGGTGTTAAAGCCCTTGAAGATCGATACCAGGAATGTTCGCAGTCCAATGAGGGATATGCAGTGGCCGATAAAGAAATAAACCATTGTCAAGATTATCGGCCGGTAGACTCGACCTTGGTTCAACAGTTTCATTTGGGCCCATTCTGAATTTCTCTTCGGTTTTATTGCAACGACATTATGTTCATCTAAAGAAAATATTTATCTTACGATTTCTCGTCGAAATATTTTAAAAACTGTTGTAGAAATTGTGTAACAAACTTTTCTCTGTCGTGTTGACTTGGACGTAACCTTGATTAATCGAAGATGTAAGGGCAATAAATTCATGTTGTATTTCTTCACTTTTCACCCATCCTCTAAGCCACCTCAAAGATTTCTCTGCCTCCGAATTCCGGTTGTTTAGCAAGTACCACGTTGGTGATTCTGGAACCTAAAGTAAAGTTTATACTAGTATAAAACCGATATTAAAAAGTTCGAATGTAATTGTTGAACTGCGCTTACGATGGAAAGCAAAATAAATGCCAGCACTGGGACCGTCAATGCGACGGCACACGAGTTGCGCCAGGTGAGCATCGCTCCGATGAAGAACTTGAAGAGTATGCCGAGCAGGAGAAACACTTCGGAAAAGGAAGAAAGCGTTCCTCTGAGCCTGGGCTCGCAGACTTCGCCGAGGTAGGACATGGCTGGGGCTTCCATGAAGCCCACACTAAGTCCCATTATGACCGCAGCAGTGAACAGCTGCTCGATGCTCTGGGCGAAGTACAGGATGATCCAGCCGATGAATTGAGGAATGGTGACTGCCATCATGCATCGCTTTCTTCCCAAATGATCTTGAATGAAACCTGAAGTCAAGCTTCCTAACGGCTGTGCTATATATACCACACTCCCTACAAAAGTTTAAATTCACATTCAACCTATTGATAAGAAAAAATAAAAATAAACGCAACATGGAAATGCAGCCAACGTTCACATCAAAGGAAAAACAAATTTAAAACCGATTAATCAAGCTGCATCATTACCGAACCATGATGCCTGCTGTTCTGTGAATGGAATGTCGCTCTCAAGTATGTTTCCGAATTCGTCCTTTTTATGCAATGCTCCTATCACGATCGTCGGCATGACGCAAATCGTAGACACACTGAAGATAAGCATGCCGAAAGCCAGCGTGGCCAAAATCTAAAATTTAAAAATTGGCTTTGTATTATATCTCGGTCAACCTCGAAAATCCTTCCTGCTTTAAATCAGAAACGCAATTGATTCAGCCTCACCTGAGGTAAGGTCTTCCTCAGTGCAGATCGCTTTTTGTGGACACCATTTCCTGTTGGTAAAAAGAGCGCGTGGTTTTCGGCCTGCTTTTCCAAGTCCGGCATCTCCAGAGGCAGAGAAACTTCGATGTGAATCAGGAAGAGCGACAGGACGAGAGAATATCCTTTTAAATCCTAATCGCGATGTGACGGTCACGGCCAAATTTTGCACTAATTTTACACTGCGGTAGTAAATTCTAAATCTTTTTACAATCCGGTAATCCACTCGAGGGGTTGTAAACCCGTTTAATCGTTTTTGCCTCCTGTGTCAACCAATTGACACTAAAAATAAGCGAAATATTTCAGGGGCAATTCGCTGCTATTACACTCGCCTTATTAAAACAATTATGCAATAAATTTTCTATCCATCTATATCTGTCCCCGGCACTGTTAATGAATTGTGTTTTATGCAATAAACTAAATAAACAATTAAGGAAAAAATAATTAATTTTGTACCAACCAGGACTTCTGTTTGTGCGCATACAAAATGAGAGAGAAGTGAAAAACACACTTTGGATGATTTTTTTACATATTCAAAGTTTTACTTTTGCCAAATAGCTTTCTTCCTACCTTAAAAAAACCCACCATAAATTAGTGAGAAATATATAAACATTTAATTGATCTGTAATTATTTAACTTATTACACATTTTTTAAGTTACAAATATCAAAGTATGTATAATTTAATTTTGGAAAAAAAATATGTATCCTATTCTAACGACTCGAAAGGGGCACTATGTGTTCCTAATACTCAACTCCGACTTTTCACCTTCACGAAGCTTCTGCAAGTGTACTCTGTTAATCAAACATAGGGAAGAGGGATATGGAGGAACAGGAGAACAGAAGGCCGTTCACATCCTAAACCCTACACAACCTACCTTCTATTCTAATCCTAATCTATCCTAATTCTATTACTAATCTCACAATCCTGCACAAATCTAAGTTCTTATGCGACCCGTGCCGATGGATGGATGATCCAGGGTACATACCAATAACGGACCATCGAGGTTATGAGGTGAGAGAGGGCTCCTTTGTGCGGACTTTTAGAAGCTTCATACTCGTTGGAATCAAAGGGATAAACCAAAAGGAGGAACTCGCAAACGAAAACACCAAAAACAAACTTATGGAAATTGAATGGCGCCGAACCCTTTCCAACGCCCCTAAACCAAGAATTCGAAGATAATCTCCTCGCATCTCCATTTGCAGATGTTGGGAGTCTACAAAAAGATATAAATACTAAACCGGAAGACGAAACTACTCATATGGAGGTGACGGATAAGATTAAAATACTACACCTCAATGATATTACTCTTGCTACCCGATGTACTGCAAACTGGATAGTAAATTGGCTTGTGTCTAAGGAGTTATCAAACTAAGACCATCAACACTTGGAAATCACGCAAATAGATAAAATATTTAATGTTGGTCGAAATTCTCAAAACACAAACTGGGAGAAACAGGGAGTTACTTGGGAAAATACCCTAACTAACAATGCGTTAACGGTATTGAGTTAACTTTTACCCAATACAAGAAGCCATAATAAACTTATATCATGAAGCCTACCCACAAACTCCCTATACCAACAGAAAAAGAATCTGCTGGTGGAACGACAAACACTCGGAGAGCGCTAAACATGGTGGAACAATTGTGTTCACAACGGGAACTTAAAGCAAACCCCCTCAAAAACTACTCTTATCTCTTTCACCAAGAAAAGAAACATAGACATACAACTCCTATGCTTCTACAATGAAATGATGCAGCTGAAAAATGAGGTAAGTAGCTAGGAATGTTTGATAAATAATTAATCTGGAAGCCTCACCTGCAGTATATTATAATAAAAGGTAAAATAGTATAAATGACCATAAGCAAAGCCCAAGGCAAATCTTAGGAATTCAAACCGAAAATTGCCCATTGGCTATAGACGAAAGTAATAAGACCCAAAATAACCTATGTTTCACTGATCGGGTGTTTGGTGTTTTCTGCACAAGCCCAAAACGTGAGCAACCAAACTTATTAGGCCTTTCAAGCAAAATTCTTGCCATCAATGCTTGTGCCAGTGCTAGAAAATATTAAAAGAGATTCCACTGGCAAAAAATCCTCATAGGGTTACATAGCCATGTGGCATTAGTGTGTAACAAATCACATCAAAACTAGTCAGCGATTACATCTAAAATCTACAAAAATTAGGGAATCACAACAACGTACCAGGAAACAAAGGAATTTTGTGAAAAAAGCAGACTCATGGGCCAGAGGAGGATCTGCAACGCTATATAAAGGCCCTGAAAGATGATCCCATTTGAAGATTATGCAAAGAGGAAGAAGAAACAGCCACCCATATTATCTGCGAATGCGAAGCAACAACTCAATGGAGACCTGAGGGGAGGAAACGGGGAATGAAATTGTAGCAGCGACAGCCAATGACCTAATTACTTCTGAGAAGGATTAAGTCGCATGGACATGGATGCATGAATTAGGAAGGTACAATAACCGAGAAAGCTACAGTTGCAGCAGAAAGCTGGGGAGCACAAACACTCGCGCCCTAGCAACCATCTCTTCCTCCTCATCAACAACCATTAGAAAACACATTTGTATTGGTTAATCTCTACAAAATTTCAGCCTAAAATTAGACCCATTCGATTCTACTATAATTCATTCAGCCAGTTAATTTAGATAAAGGCGATATCAAAATATTTATCCTCTTGACTGTGAAGGAGGTATCCGATGTAAAAGAAGTATTTATATTACGTGACAATTGACTGGATTACGATCGTAATGAGGGAGTTTTGTTTATTTACAGACGCCATCGTTGAAAGTGTCAAATGAAAAAGATTAAACGTTCAAAAATACTTCTGATTCTTGTTTTTGAATACGAATGCAGTTCAACCGGGGGCCACTCTTTTCTTTTTTTCGATCGCGAGTTCTGGATACCCCAAATGATTGGATTCAATTCGTGGGTGTAGATAAAAAAATTCTATTTTATGAAAATTGGGAATGCATGTTGTTACGGCGATTAATGGCGAAAAGCATTTTACATATGTTGGTGAAAATAATTGGGGATCGAATAGTACTTTCTCACTATAATCTGTTCAAGAATATATTACATTAATTAATAAAACAAGCAAAACTAAGTTCGTAAAAAGCTGAGGAGGTAGTAAGAATGGTAACTGGCGATCGCCAAAAGATTTTTCAGTTAAGAAATTATGATAAATGGATTCCTGGTTTAGTATACATGTGGTGCTTTTAATTCACATATATCAAAATATGACGGCGCCTTAACAAAAGCTGCTAATTCTTTCTATTTCTTTCCCTGCACTGAACATAAGATTGCTGATATTGCTTCTAAAAAAATGGGCCTTTCACTTGCCTAGAGGATTTCAATAGCTTTTTCCTGAAACAATGTGCTGTTTGTATTTATATGAAATTGAATTCGAATCTGGCTTTCACTCCGTAATGCTATAAAAAACAAAAGTTGTGCCTGTTCCTGAAAAGGGTGCAGGCATGATATGGATAATTACAGACCTATGCCCTGTTATCTATTTTTAATAATTTTATTCTATTTTAATAATATTTTCGCGGATGATACCACTATCATTCCAGTGGGTTCAAGCGCGAGTGAACTTAGTTTAAACTTAAATGAGTCGTTACATCAAATAAAAAGTTGAATGCATAAGTATTAATTGAAAATCGCACCGAAAAACTAGTACCTAGTAACCACTTAGGATCCTGTAGTGACTACACTCGGTGTCACTTCTCTTCAACAATGGTCTCGCCTTCCGTGTTGCAACCCTTGAGCTCACAGGGGCTAAACCTGCTGATTATTGCATACTGATGTTTATTTCAGACTCCTCGACGAAGTCTCAACTCTCACATGTAGCACTGTCACGACTAACAAGGGTTCTCGCAGTCTACCGCACGAGACCCATCACTCCGCTACCTATATACTTAGTTCTGCTGCGCTGACTATTGACTGGTGGAACCCCAAAAGGTAGAAAACCCCAGCCACAAGTATAAAGAAGGCAAATATTGTACTACATTTCAGTATGTTTCTTTATAAACCTTAGTTTGTCATTTGAGGTGCAGACATTTCCAGTCATCCATTGGGAACTGAAAAAAATTATTCTTCTGTAATCAAAATAACTTAATTTGCTACAATTTGTTTGAAGGAAAAGCTAGGAGACTGTTGGCGCATATTTCCGCTATGTATTTTGGCAATGATTTGAGTAGAAATCAATCGCTTCCTGGATTTCGTATTCAATCTTTCTAGTTAATACTCATAAATGTCGTGCAGTTCTAAATGTGATGTCTTTGTAGGCTGTAAAATTCATGAGTTTGTATGTATATCCCTGTAAGAGCTTTTTACCTCTCGGTTCTGCTGCATGTATTGCAACCTGCAACGCTTGCAGTTTTTGCACTATTAAAAAAAAGTTTCTCATTCTGAGTGGTGTAGGAAGGCACTTTTGCCGTCAGGTTCTTGGAAATAACAATATAATGACTTTAAACTGCCTACACATTTATAGAATTACCATTTACATTAAAAAAATTAAATCCTTCTCCCTACTAATTTGACAATTCGTTCTTATAATACTCACTCCAGGAATGATCAGGTCATAATAATCGTAGATGGTCTAATGTTTCTCACATGGGGTCTTACATTTTCAAAGCTCTTCCTGCTAGTCTCAAAACGATTAATGGTTTGTCTAGTTTTCAAAAGGATTTGAAGATACGAGGAAAATCCTATTATGATCTAAATGAATTTCTTGTTCATCATAACCATGATACTTTATTGTGATAATTTTGTAATTATCGTTAAGTCTAATTGTATTAATTTATTTGAAACTCGACGTTTTTACGACAAAGTATAAAACGACAATAAATGATTCTATTTTATTCTAAGCCTCAATGAGCTTTCAAACACACTCATGAGCCTATTTTTTAAAAATTGGAATTGGAGATGATTAACTCTCAGAAAATTTAAATTATTACTTTCCACGAGAACTCTCAAGTGTAAATGCACCTTTAGTTACTTTTCAGTTATGGTTAATAAATAATAGTCTGATTTTGGGGGATTTTCGGCGTTGTTATTGCCATTATTATTAATATGTTGATGCAAAGTTTCACTAATGAAAAGTACAGTTAAAGGCAAATCAAGTAGACTAAAAGTTTGACCTTCCGTCCTGAAGTGTTATTTATTAGGTTATTTTTAAGTAATAATTAACTGTTTTGCTATTAAGAAAGGAACCTCCGATTATTGATCTGCTGTAATTCCTTCCACTCCATTTTTTTTTTCAATTTTTGTATTTTCATACTTTCATAGATCCAATTTGTTATAACTTGTGACTTTTTATTTATTTGAGTATTCATACTATTTATCTTGTATATCAAATTATAATAGTTTTTTTTAACACCACCCTAAGGTAAATCATGTACTCTGGGGTGAGTGTGTATCGTCTAGGGAGTAAAAGCAATTTATTAGCAAGAATGGAGTGCTTCTCGTCCTGAGGATATCGAGTGCTCCTCCAGTCTTCGATGTTTGTATTGTCTTGTAAAATTGTAGTTTTAATTTATTTAGTTATTTTTTTACGAGGGTTCACAACTGCAGAGGTTATATCATCCCTCGAGGTGCCAGTAGGTGCCAGAAAAAAAACAACTCGTTTGTATGTCGGGTTCGAATGCAGGGCCGCTGGATTTGAACCCGGGACATTTACCTTAAACCGTGATGAGCGCCATGTCAACACATAAACCGCTGCGGCCACTGACGCCCCCCTTTTAATTTATTACATGAAAAGATTCTTTATCTTGACTTCAAAATCTAAAATGATTTGTGTCCGAGAGTGAAAACACTCAAAAGTTGCATAAATGATTTATTAGACACCTCCTTTTATTTTACGACAGCTGTATCAACAGAAGTAAATTAGTACAGGCCTTTTAAATGATCCGACAACTGCGATTACTT
The DNA here is from genome assembly GCA_039619505.1 of Cimex hemipterus. NCBI lineage: Eukaryota > Metazoa > Arthropoda > Insecta > Hemiptera > Cimicidae > Cimex > Cimex hemipterus. The sequence goes on from CM077102.1 coordinate 34,908,552, forward strand.
TTTACGAGGGCAAGAAAAAAGTTTAATATCCTCTCATTGTATCATAACTTTATCGTTTCTGAATCGGAAATCCTTTTACGGCTCCGGCTTATTATTTTTTAACCGGCTGTAAAACAATTAACTCGCCGTCCCCGAGACGAGTATGTGCCTGAATTTTAACCAACAGCCATCGGCACAACGGATGCTTCCAGAATCTTTAGTGCGTTGTTCGTCGATTTTGCAAAAATAGTCACTTCACCTTTTTAAGTAAGTTTACATGCACCTAGGGGTATATTTATTTTTCTGTTGTCGTACTTGCAGCAAATAATTTTCAAAGAATATAGTATGTAACAAAAGCTGAATTTACTAGTGAAACTTTAAGCAAAAAAGAAAATTGTTCTTGAATTGAACTCAGATTTTCAACCTTGCAGAGTTAAATATCTCATTCTGTTTAAAATCTATATTAATAAAAATGCATTTCTGAGTTTTGGCATTTTTTTTTAATACAAACCGTCATGATAAAATCCTCCACTGGGTATTTAAAAAATATTATCAACCAATTATTTAATCTTTATGTAAGATTGTACCCATGTACCCACCACGTTCGGCTCAATACTTGGCTGCTCTAACACTTCGATCCATTCGGAAACCAACTAACTCCCCATCTCAACTTAATTTTCGAATTTTCCCTCTTTTTTGCTAGTTTTGAAATGTCGTGTCATCAGGACATCTTTCTCGGCGACAAAGGAGAGCTCTTAGAGAAGCTTCTATATTTCGTTTTACTTATTATATCTATGATATTTTGTGGGTTCGAATCCCGTTTGTGACATTAACTTTTTCATTTTAAACAATACCTTACATATTATACTCCAGTGAATTATTGAGTGGACTGTCATGCAGGACCCACCCTCAAATGCCATGTTAATCACACTTTTTGAGAGTGCTGAATATCAGTATTTATTAGCAAAACATAATGTGTATACAGGAGTTAATAAAATAATTAAAAAAAAAACCTTACATAAAGAATAATTAATTGGAAGATGTTATTTTGTCAATAGGCCACGAAATATAATGGAAGGAAAATATTTTCAATTTTGAAGGTGGTAAAATGTGATTTACTCATTAATCTCTACTAATCTCTGCTTCTACATTTCGTCTTCATCCAGGGACGAGATAGTGCAGCATTATGAAGGTAATTGAAGTAATTTTCTAGTGGTCTTTACTACTATCTAATTTACGGTTCATTTCGTTAGCGATCATTTTAGTCTGCCTGCTGTATTTGTCTGTCAGACGCATGTAGCATATCGCTACCTTCATCGGTTGGCATAAAGTATTCCAACATAAGTGAGACGGAATAAGCAGGATGAGAGTGAGAGGATGATAGATTGATTAAATTTTGTATGTATATTCGCAGTGATCTGGCCAACTGACCATTCTTACAGACAGAGGAAAAGTATTAAATAAAAAATTAATCAATACGAATAAAAAAACATCTCTAAAGAAAATTATTGATTAAACCACAAAATTCTCAGTGTTACCTGTTTGCTCAAAGGATTTTTATGGTGTCATACTTTTTGTTAGAAATAACAAATGATGCGATATAATCAAAAATATAAAATATTTATGAACCCAACTATTGAGATAATTTTCTTCCATTTTATTTTGCGGTGTTTCTAAGGTACGTTTTGTCAGTTTTAATAAGTCCCGAACACTTCTCTTGATGGAAGGTGATTATACTAGAAAAATTACTTTCTTTATCCTACATGGACACAACAATCATGAAATTAAGACTGAAGGTTAGAATTCATCTTCGTTTTCTTTACTTCCTATTGTTTTATTTTGAAATTGTTTTTAAACTTGAAATCAGGGAGGAGATAAGTTTAAAGTTCATTGAAAAAAGGACACCTTGATTTGGTGTATGTACACCTGTATAGTTTGGTCTTGGGTGCAAGCAGTTCTTCAAACCAGTCTAACACAGAGAAATAATTGCAATGTATGCAATATGACTTCAAGATTGTACGACGCACAAGCCTCAGAAATAATATGACGTAATGCTACTCAACCATAATATTTTGCACACACACGCACAACACACACACACTCTCTCTCTCTCTCTCTCACACACACACATTTGCACAGAATATGATTACGTGACTACAAGGTGCCTTAGCAGAACCTCAAAATCACTTGATGACGCAAACAGTTGAACAAATTTACTGGTTCAATTGTACTACTGCATTTATTTTACAAACGACAAACGGCATCTCCTGACCTCACACTTGCAAGAGGGCTTATACCATATGAGCAGAATTGATGTTTTCTTGCGTCAAAGATTTTAAAGCTACACGCAATGGCATGAATTATCGAATGATAAATTAAGTTCAAGATTTGCTTACTTTTTTTCAAGATTCTTTGCTTTGAACTTAATAGAAACTTTATAATGAATTATCGTTCCTTTCGTTATCCAACTTTTTATGGATTACATGATCGCAAACTTTCTTATGAATTTTTTGATTATTTTTGAAAAACCTCTTCATATATTTAATGGAGGTCATCACTGTAAGGCCCAGGGTTAAAATCAAGCGGTTCTGCATTCGAACTCAACATACTTATAAATAAAGGCTTTTTTTCCAAAATAGCGGCACATCGCGAGAATTTATCTAACTCGAAGATGAAACACCCTTGTAAAAAAATTGGAGCACAACAATTTTTTTCGAATTTCAACGTGGAATACAAGCCTTCTTTACCTGTGGTAGTTCGGAAGGAAAACGTCTGCAACTTGGTGTGCAGTATAGCTTTTTCAGGTTTTATCCATGCACATACGCATACGTTAATCTGATTGATATCAATTCATAGATCATCTAGATAGCATTCCTCTAATCCCTGAAAATTGCGTAAGAATCCGCCAATTGATTTCAGATATATATAATTGTAAAGCACACAAATTGTTTGTCTTGCGCATTTGCATATGTCAATCCGACTGGTATAAAATTCGTAGATCATTAGAAATCAGCCCGCTTAATTCATGAAAGTTTCATAAGAATCCAAATTGACAAGGAATTGACCACTGGCAGACAACACGGAACTTAATTGTTCAGGAAGATCTGAAATGCAAAATGCGGTCGAAATTTTGATTTTGGAGGAAAACATTTTTTTCGACTTCCCGCACGAATGCAAGGCCTTCAGTAATTCAGGTAATTCAGAAAAAATTAATAATACATTAGTATCGTGCAAGTTAATAACTAATAAGCAAAACGTGCGTTCGTCCATCGTGTCGTTGGACGAACGGCCGATGCGGCAAACCACTTATGAACTGCTTGGAAAATCAATACTATAAAAAACACAAAATTACTGTTTTTAGTATTGTTAAAATGTGTGTATTGCAAAATAATCATGTAATAAAAAATATCGATCAATATCAAGTACCGATGAAATCAATAATTTATATCATATTTTCTATACATGAATGTATTAAAAAAATTGAAACAAGTTGTATTTTGTAATTACTTCGTCCTGCTGTGAACATTACATGAAGTTCAGCGGAATAATCTGTTTTCCTTATTACTTATTTAAAGTACATATGTAAAATTGATGACAAAGGGTTCATAGAAGAAAAACAACCATTTTTCAAAAACTTATTTACATGTAAATATAACAAAATACATATATTCAAAATATACATAGACTTGAACTATTTTTATTGTTGAGATCAAACATAGAAACGTATACTGTATCTCTGTAATACTTAGAGTTTTTATTGATACTATGGCGGCCAAGTACGTAACACTTCAAATATTAACATCTACGCCAGTTCAACTTCCATAGTTCGATCATTTTCATCTCCGATTAGTATGCTAAAAACAGTTAACAATGATAAACGATAAAAAAAGAAAAGAGATTTCCGTAATTAAAATTTTAAAATGTAATAGTAGTTTTAGTGTTGATGTTAAGCATCTTCCTATTTTGACCTCGTCCCATTACTCAGTGGTGGAGAAATTTTGGTATATTTCATAACATCAATTAAGAAACGGGAAAAAAGTAAATTGTACGATTTATATACAAATTTAATTTCAATTTGCTAAGCATGCTGGAATCGCTCCAGATCGCTCGCCTAAGAATTGAAACTGTAGGGCTTAACAAAAACGTATTGTATTGTATTCGTTTTGTCGATTAATAACAATGTACATTTAAATACTATTCAAAATTAATTATAAACAATGAAATCCTCGGTTTTAAGAAACTGCGACATCTTTTAACTGTCAAAGTATTTGATTTCGTTATTGAATCATTTTTGTACGTAAGAATCATCATACAACGATATCGCACAGAGAACGTTTTACTTATAAACGATGGTAAGAAGGTCCGAATGGTGAAACCTTGGAAAACATGGATGTAGACACAAGGCAGGTGTGTCAGGACACTGTGAGCAGTAGTAAGTGGTGTCTTTTCGCCTTCCTTGGCTGTAGCAGAGCTTGCACCTCTTTCTGAGGGCTTTGCCGCGTTCGTTGACCGAGTGCCGCGTCGGGAGATGGTGGGCCGATCCGAGGAACCTAGTCAAGAAGACCCTTTTCAAGGAGAGCAGTTCGCGTACGATCGAGAGGCGGAAATCGAGCAGGCTGTAACTGTCGTCTGCATGGAGGGAGAAAAGTCGGTACGCATTGAGTACCATCAGTTGAATCAAGTGTATCGCGAATTTCTTAAAGCACCGCAGCCTCAATTTCTCGCAGGGGTAGTATTCGAAGACGTCGTCCGTCCTTTTCGAATTGATCATGTATTCGTGATCTACCAAGGCTTTAGGTCTCGTTTTCAGCTTCCCCTGGCTTTTGATGTTGACCATCTGGTTGTTGTTCACCGAAGTGATGTAGAGAGTGTGTCTTCTGTCTTTCCACTTGCAGACGGCAACACCTTTGGAGTATTTTGTCACTAACTGCCCTTGGTTCAGAGATGGGACGTCGTAGCCTTTGGGCAAACGGTCCGACCTGAGAACGCCTGTGCAGTAGGTCCCTCCTTCCTTGAGTAACGATGCCAATTTTAAACTAGTGTAAAACTCTACCAAGTAGAGAGAGTGACCGTGAAACAGGTGATCGGAGACCAGTTCCATGACGATGTCCTCCACTGGCATCCTGCCTTTTTCGCCGCCGAATAGGCAGCACTTGATGGCGACTCCGTGAGCATCGCACAAGGAATACAACTTGATGCCATGTTTTCCCCCTTTGTTTTTTGGATCGTGGCTCATGACTATTCTCCCTTTGTGAGGGGTGACTGGCACGTCGACGGTGAGGTCCCGCGCTCCGATGTAAAGGGTGGACATAGCTTTGTTAAAATGGTGGATCAGGTTCTTCAGCTTGCAAGTTTCACTCGCGTCCTCTTCGGTGTCGTCTGCGAATCGCAAGCATTTGAGAATCATCAAAAATCTGTTTAAGCTCATGTGAGAAGAAAAACATGTCATGTTAAAGAGAGGATCTTTGTTCCAGTAGTCTTCGATGTGCGGTATTTGAAGATGACCCATGTGTAAGAGGAGTCCGACGAATATTTTCAACTCACAGGTTTTGAGTTCGACCCAATCGTGAGCCTTCTCTTTTCCGTCCTCCTTCATCAGTTTACTGGCATAGTTATTCGTGCGCTCGCATATCAAATCGAACAGCTCGTTGTCGATTAGCAAGAGCAAGTAGTCGATAGGTTCGCTCTTCTGGGGCGGTGCGATCAAACCCGGCGTTTTGTTATAGACGTGGTACCCTTCTTCGTTGTTAGGGATGTCGCTCCATTCCACTTCCTCTCCTTGCACATCAGGTGGATTGCCATCACCGGATGACTCGGAATCGCTTTCGCTCTCGCTTTCCGATTCGCTTATGTGAATCAACTCGCTCTCACTTACCGTGTCGATATCTTCATAGATCTTGAGCAAGTCCTGCGGTATGACGTCCTTCGGAGAATCCACGGCCGGCTCGCTCAAACGGGGAATTTTCACGCTCGGAGGCCCGAAATCCCCGTCGGAATCGGCCATGAAGCCCCTCGACCCAATTTGTTCTGTCGAACGAGTCAATGACGCGCTGTAAACAATCGAGTCGGGGCTCAACTGAAGTCGTCCGCCTCCGCCTCCGCCGCCCCCACCTCGAAATGTCCTTCTACTGCCCGACGAGCATGCCCAGGGATAATCTTCCGGCCACCCCCTCATCTGCCTTTCGCCGCCCCCCATTCGCCCCAGCTCGACTTACCTCTGTCCAGCTACAATACATTAATAAAACAAGCTTCTGTAAGACTTTATAGAAAAACAACCTGACTGTAAATCACAAAAAGGTTTTATTTATCATAAATTATAAGTAAACATAATATTATTGGGCAATATAAAACAAAAATTAACTTTAAAAATGCAACTCGTAAACCTAACTAATGAAAGCTATTAGCAAGGGAAAATATTAAATTTTTATACCCAAACCTCAAGTGTCGAGAATAAAACTTCGGAATGAAAGGTCATTTGTTATATGTTAAACACCTCAAGATTGTTTCAAATGAAACTAGGTCAATTGCATTTTTTGGGGCTTAACATATTTCTCTTGATTCTCTCCTGTTTTGACCAATGATTATAGATACATAAAATATTCAACTGCGTCAGTATTAACGCATATAAATGATTATTTACAATACTAAACGAAAATTGTGTTTTTATGTTATATACACAGTTAAGATATTTTTGTGCTTTTCCCTTAATTAATCAATTCCCTCCTTATTCCATTAATTTGACTCTTGTTACAAAATATCTTTATCATCTCTATTTTGGACGTTACGGATCATTTTGGTATGCCCCTCGGTGGTGTCTCAGTATATTAAAAACTATTTATATTCCGCCTAATTTACAAAAATCTTCAGGTCTAAAGCAGAACTTTACCCCCAAAACCCCTTTAAATTGGATGCTTAATCAACACATAAACATATATAAACAACTCTTTATCCATTGGATGTTTACTATTTTAAAAAGAATTATGTTTTTCTTTACACAGGATGGCTAATTTATTTTTGAACAAATAAATTTATTTTTGATTCTTTCCCGACAAAACATGTTTTCATTATTCCAATGGCTATTTTAATGTACCAGTTTTATTTTGTAGAGACAACTTAATGAAAACTTTTAAACTGTGATTAGCTTTCTGCTCTTCATATAAATTAAGCCCTTGTTTTATAAATCTAAACCCTACTTAATTCCGTCCACTTGCAATGCATTATTAAAAAAGAGAAAACTAAATAAATCAACCCTGAAATTAAGTTTCTAGAGATTCAGGCGCCACGCTTCTCAATAGGGAATATGAGCTATAAACTATTTATTACCCAGCTGACTTGTCTAATCGTCAATTGAACTCACCCTACCAAAAAACACTAGACTGACAAAATCCTAGTTTCCACAACACACCACTGTCATGCACTTATATCTTATACCTCAAAACTTCGGGTTTTTTCCTGGAGCGGAAATTCTTGCTTGTTACAAGTTTTATAATTAGGTGATCTCTCCTATTATTATTATTATTTATTTTTAAGGGCCGTTTTTCCGGCTAAGGTCATTTCACGACCTAACATCGCAAACCTATCTTAGTTTAACTATATCCCTTTGAACTCCAAACATCCACTCGTAAACTAATTTATCCTGTTGCCTTCCAAGCTTAAATTTATCCTTTTAAAATTCGTAATTTGGAAGGCCAAATATATGTAAAATATTATTATTATTATTAAGTATTAAGAAAAGAGTAATGAATAATGAGCCTATTTATATAGGTTATATGTGTGAATATTTTTTACATTCGATGCTAATCTTTTAACCTTCACCAAGATTCCATCAGTCACGATGTGTACGCTGCCCTGGGAACTCTTGGAGAGGACGGAGAGGATAATACGCGCACTCAGATAAAACAGTCTGTGTGTAAGCAATGAAGTATGACAAAGGGATGGATGCCCTAAGTCCTACGGCGTGAAAAGCAAGCCAAAGTGCTAAACTCAATCATCTCATTAATAGTTGAGAAATGAACATAGTAAACACAAAGGTCCTCTCCAAATCCAAATCCAAATCTTGTCATTATTGTTCAAATGTAATAGTTGAAGTTTGAGAACGTTTAGTGTTAATTTGTATCGTTAAATATTTTTAACTTTTTGGTGTAAAAGTTTTTATGTTGCGTTGAACAGCTAAAACAATAAAAAACGGACAATCATTTCAATGTAGAAAGTATTAAATATTATTTAGAAAACTTTTTAACAAATAATTTTTTTTTTTCTTAAATCTTATTACAAAACATGTTTCCGATATTCTCACGACTTGTTTTTTCTTCATTATTTTATTCGAATAACTTAATGACACGATCTTTATTAATTTTCTGTTCATCTTTTCTGATTTTCTGAAATATTCTGACGGTTTAGTAAATAATATCAGATTTTCATGTAAATGTCCTATAAATATCGTATTTTTAACGTGTTGTTTGTAAATAAATTGAAAAAGTTTTATTTAAACGTAGCGAACAAACAAAAATCAAACAAAAAACAGATAGGGAGTTTCTCGTAAATATGCTATTGTTAATTTTGTCCGTTGTTTGCGAAAAAAAATAGAAACGGTTTTTTAAATTTATTTTTACGTGAGAATCCTGCTTGTTAACCGCAGCGAGTTGGACGCAATAGAGTTCCCATTTACCATTTTTGGTGGAAACAGGATTGTTTTATTATATAATAACTGAAAACTTTATGTCCATAGTGTGTGAGGAGAGTGAATGTATTTGTTAGCATGAATGTGTAGTGTGAGAGGAAGAAATCAACTACTTTACCAACCTAACTGAGTGAATGGCATCTAAACAGGAAAATTAATTACCAGAGTTAAGAAATTACCATTATTATTATCAATTTTGTATTAATTAATTTATAATTTATTTTATTATTTGATTAATTATGGAATAATAATGTATTTAATTTCTCCTTCTGAACGTATATATATATATATTCATGTTTAACATTGTATGATTTGTGCTAATCGTGAAAACCACGGGCAAAAAAACTAACTTTATATTATTTTTAATTCAAATGTTTACTCAATATAATTCATCTAAATATACACAAAATGTTCTTATTTTTACTTCCTTCATCCACCTATTTTTATGTAATTGTTCTCTAATATTATATATATAATATTTTAAAATTTGTTACATTACTTTAAAATGACAATTTAAAAATTTAAAATAATAATGAAAATTTTTTAAAGATATTTATATGAAATATTCTTTTAAGCTATTTTCTTACTTTACATATTGTTTACTTGTGAAGTAATTCTTTTCTTTGTTTTCTCATTTTTGTTTTTATATTAGTATATTTTTATATTGCATATTTCTATATTTAAACATTTTTTGTAAATTGGATCAATTCCGTAAACATTTTTTATGGTGTCCATTCCGATTTTGTGAAATTCCAAAATAAGATGATGGGTGGAAATAAATTGTCTTTTTCACAATAGGCCTACTGTGGAGAAGACGATTTATTTTCTACACGGTCAAGTAGTATGAGGTAGTTTAGAAAAAGTCCTTTTTTATTTTTTTGTCGGCGTTTCGACCTTTATTCGGGACATCTTCAGCGTCTGGGTGAAGTACAAAACGTATGTTGATTGGACAAAATACAATACATATGAAAATATAAATTTCGAACAGAGTGAATTTATATCTATTTACATCGTATTGTATTTTTTCCAATCCAATGTTTTGGATTTCACTCAGGTCCTGAAGATGGCCTGAATAAAGGCCGAAACGTCGGCAACAAAAATAAAAAAGGTGTTTTTCTAAACTATCTCATTCTTGAATGCTTCTCACGACTTCAACAGATTATTAATTCCCGTCACTGGAATAGGTACATTATTATTATTATTATTATTATTATTATTATTAAGAATGAACAAGAAGGGTGAGTTTGGTTATAGGGACTGATTGCGATGAGGGTTGAAATGACCTAGCTGTTGGAGCTCCTGAAGTCCAACCTCTACGGCTGGACGGATATGACCAAGATCTGATCCTGGACCCCCAAAGCCCGGGGTTTCTCCAGGGCACTAGACCATCCGCCATACCGTCGAGAAATTGCCTAACGCGCGCATCCATATTTTGTTGAAATTCTTTCGTTCAATCTTCAGCAATAAAATGTTGCTTGGCAGCAATATAAGCTTTATCCGCCACGCTCAACACTTCTGGTGTATCATGCGCAAAAATAACTCAAGTAATACCTAGTGCATGATTCAGTTCGCCGGTAATTCAATTTTAAATATAGAGAAGTGATACGCCAAACTCTGTAAATGTGTATGTATATATGTATATACATGTGCATATTTGAGCTTATATAAAGCCAAATCAAAATCTTATAAATATGCTATTGTAAACACGTTGTTTGCGAATAAAATGAAAAGGGTTTATTTAAACTTTATTTTTGTCGTAATATAATTGTATTAACTTTGATTTGGGCATGTACATCAAATTTATGACAAAACTATAAATTTGAAAATAACTAATACTAGTAATTACTGTTATAATTATTCAAAAAAATATTTAGATTTCAATTTATTGACCAAAACTGACTAACTTACAATTATTATGGGAGCTATTATTATGAGTTAGGGAGATGAAAAATGGTTGGCTTTTATATTTAAAGTATTTTGAAAAGTGAAGATTTTATAAAGGGTCTGTTTGCCGAGCGATAGAGAGGGAAGCTAAAGCGCTGGAGGTGGCCGGTCAGAAAGAAAAATCGTTGTCCGGGAAAGTAATGAGATTGCGCCGACTCGGTTAATTCATTTCATCCGGAGGAAGGTAAGTAAAGGGAAGAAATGGGGGGATGTTTCGATCACTATCGCTTTCACCCCACCCACCCTCGGAGACGATAAGGACGCCGGCACATCTTCGTCGGGCCCGAGGCAAAAGGGCGAAGGGAAAGAAGAAAGCCCAAGATGACCCGAGTGGACGGAAAGACTGCGCGTCGGACATGCGCCCTTTCACCGAACAAATATATTTTAAAAAAAGAAAAGGGGATACCCGATTAATTCACTTGTCTCTTAATTTCTTTCCCTTAGATTTCCTTTACAGTACATTTTACATTACATTTTTTCAAAACCACTTTTCATTTATCGTTTTATATTTTTTCCTGTTCCATTTTCCTAAAACTTCCAAACAGATCTTTGTTGTAAAAAATATTATTTTGTTTCCTAACGGGTTTTAAACATTTATATACAAAAATAACTAAACTAAACTGCTCAAATATATTTGGTGGATATTTGTAATTTATTTTTCTTGTATTAATTGAAATTAAATTAACCGGTATAGTTGGATAAAACAAAATAGAAAATACAAACCAAAAACAAGCAAATGTTAATCCTAATTATCTATAAAGAAGTATTTACTTAAGACGGTAAACATGAAGAAAACTCATTTTGTAAGCAAGCACCTTTTCTCATATTTCTCCATTTGAATCCAAAATTGTATTCCCTTTAACAATGGAAAGACAACAAATCTTGAACCCAACATGAAGTTCCAAATACTATTGTAAGAATGAGTCATCGAGGTCACCGGCAAGTGGATATCGCGGAGGCAGTTGGCGTTTCTCAGAGGGCAGTTTCTTGGGCTTTAGCCCGAGTTCTGGAGATTGGAAGTGCCAAAGAAAGCCTGGTAGTGAACCTCAGCCCATTATAGGAGGTGGTTAAGGGAGGACAGAAATATAGTCTCTGCCGCAAAACGTCCATAGTGCCCACCAGATCCTAAATGAAATGGATGTTTTTTTGGCAAGGCCTTTATAAACACCAACGATTCGCAGTCGTTTATGGGAAGTTGGCTTTACACGTATGCCTCTGCAGCAACACCCGTAACTTTAGAGAGAGCCTAGGAGAGAACACTAATTGGAAGTTTACTGATGTATAGTGGAATGCTATGTTTCTGTATAGTAACAGTAGGCGTCAAAGAGTTTACCGAGAACGGGAATGCGTACAATGCCCCCGTTCGTGCTCCATTCAGCCAGTTTGGAGGAGGCGTTGTAATGACCTAGATCTACACTGGAGAAAGAACTGGGCTCCATACTGTTAAAGGAAGCTTCACCGCAATCTGTTATGTCCATGAAATTATCGAGAAATGCATCCCTTTCCCCCTTAAACCAGGGATTTCATTGGCTGGAATTTTCGATTTCTAGATGACAATGCCAGACCTGATAAAGGTAGAGATGTTCATCAATGTTTAGAAAACCTGGGAATTTCACATCTGCCCCTTCCCCCTTTGTTTCCAGAATTCAATCCCATTAAGCACATATGGGATGAGATGCAGAGAAGGCTTTCCGATCACCACCCGCAGCCAGTAGATCTCCAACAACTAAGTGCAGCGTTGCAGCATCTGTGTAAAGGAGTGAAATTCCTTTTGAAATTGGTGACAACCTTATTAACACTAAGTCTAGGCGCATAGAGTTTTAGCTAACGGAGATCAACATAAACACAGTATTAATTGTTTACAAAAATTATTGTGTCCAATGAATTAAATTTGTTTTGTAATTTATCAATATCCCGCAAAGAATTTCTCCTTTAGTAAAAACATAATATTTCTAATAAATTTGAATGCAATTTAAAACACAAATAAAATAAAAATACTAGGGAAAGTTAACACTTCAAAATTGGCAAAATTTCTATTCATGTTTGAGCAGTTGTCAATGAGTTAACTATAACCGTAGTAAATCCATTATATTTGGTGGTTCGATTGACCAAATAACTTCTTTCATTTAATCAATCTTCATTTTCATTTCAACCAATACCTTACATAAAGATTAATTAATTCTAAACCTATTGTTGTTGCAAGAAATAAACCAATTCGCCCTGCACCGATGAATCATTTTTTTAACGTAAAAACCCTCTCTAAACGTAACTTTTATATAAGATTTATGTAAGAAGCCAATGAAATTTCCGAAGTTCTATTCTGATAAATGCGTGTTGCTTAGCGACCAGTGATTCAAAAAACTGTTTAATTAGTGAGGAGCTTAGTGAGTAAAAGGTTGGTTAGATTATACATCACAACACCCCTTCGCACAAAAATCAACACGCCTAAAATATTCTTACACAGACTCATATCCCTAAGTCTTGAATCCTTACACACAAAAAATTATAACATACAAACAAATCCTACAAAACAATAACCATCACAAAAACATAATTTTCAGAATCACAAACAATTACGGCCCCACAATAAACCAAACAACACATCTCCAACTCAATCACACAGACAAACTAATATACATTTCCATTCCAAATTAAGTACAGCTACTTAGCGCGGGCTACAGTCAAAATTGCAAAACATTATAGATGCTCCCATTTTTACTTAGCTGATTTGTGACAGACAAAGAATCTTTTGCGTCCGGACTTACCCCCAAGGGTGCTTTTCTGACGTCTAATGTTATCTTTAGATATTATAGGGCATGCATGGGCCCTCCTCTGGCTATCAAGGTGGTGCCACGGGTATGAATCAGACATGTGCCATAAAAAAGCAGTATTATGGTTTCCAGCACAACTTGTCAGTTATGCTTTCTACCACCCCTCTCGGCATCCTCTCCGGCTCCGATCTGCCGGTACCCTCCAGCTAAGGTACAATTTGTTTACAAACCACGACCACCACGAGTCAAACCACTATCGGTAGAGTCGCTTTAATACTCTACTACCGTGGTTCAGTATTATTTTTAAGGTGGACTGATCGCCTACCCGGGAGTTCATACGAACCACTTACTAATGCACCCGTTGCCAAAGGGGTGAGGGGTCTGTAACCCAGGAAGCCTCTGTCAAAGCAACTTTTTTCCAAATTCAAAGATTCAACACCACTAGATTTAATTTATAAAATTAATTGCATAAATTGCCCCGCCAAATACATTGGAATCATATCTCAACAACGAACGGAAAAAACAACCGATCTGTTTGTAAAAGCGAAATCTAATTCCATAGTATTGGCCACCCACCATTTTGAGAAACAACACGACTTTGATTTCAACAGCATAAAAATACGGAACACTGAACAAAACAAATACAAACGCAACTTTCTAGAAATAGTTTACATTAACAGAAAGACACTCAGCATTAATTACAGAACAGACATGCAAACTCAGCCGTAGCTACGCAAAATGTAATAAAACGAATAGATTATTAAATTTCAATTTGTACATTTTCTCTTGCCTTTTGTTTTGTATATTAACTATTAAGTAAGTAATTATTAAGGAAGTATTAACTTCCTTTCTAATATCGTTTGATTAAACTCTGAATTCCAAGTCGCGACAATCCTCTTTCTCGTTTGTGATAATTAAGTTTGGTTATGGCTTTGACTGACCAAAATAATAACATAGATATTTAGAAGAATAAAAACTATGAAACTAATAATCTGGGAGGCAAAAGACCACCCCTCGTTTTTTTAGTAAATATTTGCGATCCTTATACTTTTTATTTTTGTTGTCTACTAGATATTTTTAAAGAAAAAACACTAAAAAAAAAAAAAAAAAAAATTTACCAAAAAATGTTGCTATGTGAACAACGAAGAAAATATTCAATTCAATGCGGATTTCCTCCTCTTGCCTTGATCCTCGCTTGCATTCGACGTCGTATTGATTTTATGAGGTTTTGAACGTAGTGCTTTGGAATATTTTCATACTCTTCCAACTGCGCCATTCTTAATTTCTGCAAATTCTCTGGCCTCACTGGGCTACTTTTTACCGTCTTTGACCACCCACTTCAAAGATGTTCGATACACTATGTAGACTATATGCTGGCACTCCAAACTCGAGTTGTAGCCCGATACAAGTAGTAACAAACGATCCTACTTGTGCAGGACCTTGCATTGTCATGCATAAAAAAAAAAACCGTCGCTAATTTGTAACATACAAGGAAAGAAGTCTTTTGCGAAATAAACATACTGGTTGAAGTCACCAGGTGCAAAACAATAAAAGAACTTGATTAAAATCTCAATTAGGGAAACAAAAGTATCTCTCTCTCTTTCAGCAAACAGGTACTAAGGAAAATAACAAGTCTTTATTTCCACTGCTCGTCGCCTATTTAATTAATACCTCAAAAAATGGGGCAAACTTGTCAGAAGCCTGCTATGCCAAGAAGAAGCAGAGAACATGTCTTTTCTGACTGCAAACTTTTAGCGCAGAACGGTATAGCTTTTTCGGAAAGACAAATATGTCACCCGAAGAAATAAGTGAATGAAAAACGCGGACAGTTCTAAACAACCTTATAGCTGTGTGCTTTTCGAGGCATGGAAATAAAGAAGGTTCAATACATAATATATTAGTTCTGTAAAGCGATGTTCTATCACCTACGTTCATCTTGGTCCGTATATTCTCGCTTTCTCATCTCAGGCACACTTCGCGTATTTCGCTAACTTAAACATCCTAGCAAGTCAAATGCCTGTCGAACATGGTGAAGGCTGACACACGAAACCAGGGAGAAAGGGCGGAACGGATGATGGCGATCAAGCCACCGTACACTAGTGAAAGTGATTCACTAGTCGTTGGTCTCAGAATCAAAAAATAATCAAATTACGTTAATAAAATAGTGCTCTATATAGCTTAGACCGATCACCGAGGACGGCTGGAATACTCTTAGCAGATAAAATATGCGAGAATACGGGGACCAGTAATATTGAAACAACTTGTAACAACCAAAGTACAAGCTCACTCTGCTTTCGATTTAAGAAGAATCTTACAATGAAATATAATTATGGTGTGGTGATAACTAAACCCGCAAAGAGTATGTATTGAGGTTTGCGAGGTGATGGTGGGTCAGTTGCTCTCCTTGGATAGCCTATTCTCCCTGATTTTGTCCATCCATTGGTTAGAAACAAATACATATTTGAATTTGTCTTTTACACAGACTAAACACTGACGATGACGAAATGCAGAAACAATAATTTCATGGGGAAATTTTTTGAGGTCTTTTTGGTGGTCATCGAGTGGTTTCGTTTTTTCGGATCTTCCTACTAACGGTTGATTGGTATGTCAAAACATCTTCGGTGACATTTCCCGCCCAACATATAAGTTTGACTCACCACTGCCCCACCTATTATATTTCTGGTTTTGTCTGTCAGACGAATTGCGGCATTTCATTGGTTGATAAAAACTTAATAAGACCGTCACTGGCAACCAATGACAAGAATGAGCGAGAATAGGCGGACCAGGATGGTGGAAGGCGACCAAAGAAACGGCCCATCGCACAGTTGACTTCAGGGAAAATCTCACAATTCAACAGCGGCAATGAACTCAAAAGGTAAACATCTATTTTTATGATTTTCCATTCTGTTCGGTAGCGTTCTGATTAGATTTATTCATCAATAAAATTAAAACGTTTATAACTATAAACATTTATATCAAATCAAATATTCAAAACATCCTCGAGTTCTGCAGACCTGGTAATAAATGTAAAATAATGTTTCTAGAAATGCACTTTATTGCTTTATTGCGACCATACAAAAATATTAAATAGAATTATGATCAACAGCTTGCATATTAACTTGCCATGATAAAAATAGAAAATTTAACTAATTCAAAATAAAACTAAATTTATAATTATTTTATAAATAAAATAATTCACTGCAATAATTTTAAATTAAGTAACAAACGACAAACAAAACACACAAACTAACGTTGATGCAGTCTTCTGAATAATTTGATAAATTTTCACAGCATGTTTGTTGATTTAACAATAAAATGCTAATTGTAATTATAAATCTTAGAATTGGCGCATTAAGCTTTTAGTAAACAACTTGTTTTCAA
This sequence comes from Cimex hemipterus, assembly GCA_039619505.1. NCBI lineage: Eukaryota > Metazoa > Arthropoda > Insecta > Hemiptera > Cimicidae > Cimex > Cimex hemipterus. The sequence continues at coordinate 34,925,307 of CM077102.1, forward strand.
TATCTAAGTGAAATTTTTCTGTTTTAGAAACATTTCTTATTTTTAGACACTCCAAAATTGATCTTACAATTTCTTTTTTTCCTCTCTCTGCCTGCACACACGCACATACACAAACACACGTTAGTGCACACACTTTCTGCATTCTTTTGTTTCTTGAAATTTGATGGTTGACATTGAAGTCAAAGTCAAATTCTAATATATTTCAACATTAATTCACTAACAGGTGTCAATCAGTGTAGATTATACAAAAGAGATTAATAAACCTCAACACATTTACTGTCACGCTTTTAAGCTTTACTCCTCCCTAGATGACAATATTTAAAAAAAAAAATATTTTCTATTTTGACAGTACTAAAAATACAACACTTGCAGCAGAAGAGGTAAAGAGTTCTTATAGGGTATAAACTCATGAGTTTTATAATGAACAAATATATCACATTTTGAACCGCATGACATTGGTAAACAAGAAAACTCAAATTGCAAATCAAGGAAGTGATCCAAATATTGAATTTTACTCAAATCATTGCCAAAATATATAGTAGAAGAATATACCAACAATTTTCAAAGTATGAATTAGCTTTTCTTTTAAATAAATTGTAGCAAATTAAAACATTTTGATTGATGCATAAGAATAGGTTTTCTACAGTTTACAATGTATTACTGGAAAATGATAGTAACTCCAAAAGACTGCACAACAAATGACAAACTAACATTTATACAGAGAAATACTAAAATCTAGTACAATATTTTCCTTATTTTATATTGGATTTTAGCACCTGGGGTTTTTCCCCTTTTCTAAATATGACTATAATTCGGAGCCAATGGCCAATGCAGTAGAATTAAGGAGACTTGGTAGCAAACAAAGGGACTTGTGCAGCTGGATGTGAGTGCCCTTGTTGCTCTGGCTAGCAACAACAGCTTCTCCATTGTCAGAGTTACGACCTCATTGCGGAGTTTGAAATAAGCATCAGTGCTGAGCAGGTTGAGCCCCTGTTAGCTCATCGGCTGCAACATGGACACCATATGGAAGCAGTGGTGACACCTAGTGTAATCACTACAGGATCTTAAGTGGTTATTGAATTTTGGTTTAAAGTTTTAAAAATATTAAATCTAGTCTATCCTACATCTAAGTACATATGAACTATGTATTTTGCAATATGTGCTTTGCCCACAGGCAAAACCACCATAAAAAAGAGACAAGCATGCTTAAAATTTGCAGGCTTAAAATTTACGTTTAAGATTTACTTTAACATTAACATGCTTTGTTATACATCCCAACAAATAATGGATGGGAAATTTGGTCACATCCTCCATACACACCAATCATCTCCGAACCAAAATGTTTTTGACAGATGTTCCTATGAAATGGCAAAATTAAAAATCCTGTTACAATTGGTACAATCTACCTGACACCAAATAACCTTGTTACCTTCTTACTTAACTTAGTGCAAACAAGTTTTTTTCTAGAATCATCACTTGTGATAAAAAATGGTTCTATACAATAATTCTAGGCCGTTTTGTGAAGGCTTTGCTTGCCCCGATGAAGAAATTTCCAAAACCTGACCACCATTTGTAAAATGTTTTACTCAGTAGAAATGTGTAGTTTTTGTAGTAAATGTGAAAGTTTTACTCAATATTTTCCAAAATGTTAGGTTTGTGCACTATGAATTTTGCATCAGGTATAATTTTAAATGTGCATAATTTTGCAAAATATAAAGGCTTAGAAGCATATATCAAAAATTATGGGGGAAAATTAATGGAAAACTTTGATACATCTGAAAAATTTGATACTCCCCAGATCTGCCAGCAACAGTTTTCTAAGTTCTGAACAATAGCCTTAGGCACTATAATTATGGCAAAATTATGAATAGAAGCTGGATCCTTTTTATGGCATTCAAAGAAAGGATTTTTTTTATTTTATAAAACTGGCTTAGCAAATGGAAAAGGTCCGATTGTCCTTTTGGATATGCTCTTCCACAATAAGAAAATGAATGGAAAACTTTCATATCCTCTAGGCCCATTGCTAAACTTTTACAAGGATGTATATAATTACAGCTCTGGACAATAGACTAGAGTGGAATAATTAAATTGGAGATGACTCTGTGACTGGTCAATGGCAGCTACTGAGTGTGCCTTTGAACATGTATCCTGAGACGAGGTACCTTCTATCCATTCTGAACAGTGTTAATTAAAAACTGAAAATCTTTGGTACAGGCCTAATTAACCAAAAAGATCAGGATAACATTTGTCCACACACTGCAAAATTAATGTTTGCATAGAATGGAAAACTTGGCCACATCCCCCAATTTATCCAGATGTATTGCCAAACTTTTACAGGCAGGTGTATAATTACAGCTCTGGAAATCACACTGGGCAGTGGGGTATTCAAAAAACCTGAAAAAGTCTGGAATTGGAATTGACTAACATGAATCAGAGTGGCTACTGAACTGTCGAGATTACTATTTATTGTCAGTTCTTTATATTTTGTAGTCTTTAAATCTTTGGCAGAAAATGCTTGAAAACCAGCATAAAAGTCTGGATTTACAGACGATCCTTTTTATTGCACCCAAATATTTTTTTTCAAAAAGGTATTTTTGATCTCTATTTCTTTTTGGAAAAAGCTTTTTGATTCTAATAGAGATGGTTTTTTCGAATAAAAAGTTGTTTTCTGTGCTATGTGTATTGTCATTTCTCCATTTCAGAAAAACGAGATTTTCCTGAGGACGTAGGTGAAGTTGATTCGATGAAATTGGTCCGTACGTCGATGGATCCCGGTGGGGGAGAAGGTTACTCGAAGCTGGCGCTGGCAGCTGATCTTCGGCCGGCGCCAATCGTCGAAGTCTATCTGCGAACCTCAGTGCTCAGCTCAGTGGTGTCCTCACGTCCCGTCGTCCGCTTCTCCTCGCTCTTTTCTTGGAAAGAGAGACAAAAAGTCAACCCACTTCGGCGAACGGTTCCCGCATTTGTATAGACAGTCGCCGACCAGCATGAACTCCTTCATACCAAGGGCGTTTCAGTGAGTATCACCGGACGTTTTTACTTCCCGTCGAGAGATTATTTACTATTAAGGAGAGGCCGTTGAAAACTATTTTTGCCTGCACCGTTCTTTTTTTAGTCTTGCATATCTATGTTGAAAATATTTTTTCCACTGAGCTTTCAGTGTACAGATCACTAGACAGATTTAAGGGAGAAACAAACAAGAAAATTTAAGCTTTCCTCTATATGATTAATCTGTTAAAATAGTTAAAAAATAAAAATGATTATGCCTTCTTCTTGTCTTGAGTACACATATAACTAGAAATAATGATGCTACTTGATATTGTATGTTTATTATATTTTTTGGCACCAAGTGATTAAAAACAATACCATAACTTGTGTGCTGAAATTAAAATAAAAATAATTACATTTTGGTTAATTCAGTTATATCTAAATTAGGCAAGCCTAATTTACCTGACAATGGTATATGCTCAGTAGTTCCCCTCGTCTAGACATAGAGTCCACTCCAATTAATTATTGTTTTCAAGTTCTGAATATTTCGGGATAGCTATTGTCCAGAGTATATGCTGGTAAAATGCAGGCTACAGGTCTGGGGAGTATCGATAATGTAAATTTTTGTAATCAATTGGTCGAGTATTTTGATTGATCCCTGGTCTTTTTGATTCACTAACCCTGCATCAAAAGTTTCAGTTTTTTAATGAAACCTGATCAAGATGGTACTAGATATAGATACTATAGTTTTCCGGTTTTGATTATTTTTCTGGCTATGTCATATTGTCTAGAGATATAATTATATACCTACAAAATATATCTGTTGGCGACAAGTTTAAAATGTTTCAATTAACTAAGCCTGAATTGAAATATTTAAATTCCAGGGTGGCTAAGGTCTCTTGTATATATGAAATAAGGTGTTTTGTCTAAGGGCAAAAGAAAAAAAAATTGTGTTCTCAACTGGTCATATAGTCAACTCCAATTCCAGACATTTGCTGCCTTTCTGTTATCCAGAGCTGTAATTGTAAGTCATAAAATGAGTTGGGCAGTTTTCAGTATTTTTCTGCCTGAGGCTGTTGTGCAGAACTCTGAAATCTGTTGGCAACAGTTCTGGGGAGTATGAAAGTTGTTCCAAAGTTTTTCAATTAATGTCATTGATTTTTGCATTGTGGGTGAGTGTTTTTTCTGCCTCAGTCTTATGTTCAGAATTGTGAAATCTGCTGGTGGCATCGAGGGAGTAGTAAAGGTTCCAAATACCAACGTCCATTGCTTATTACTGTGTGGGTTAGCATCATCTTAAAAGTCAGATGAACCTGTCTGTGAAAAATTCTTTACTTTGAAAGTCACTAAATGGAGTAAACTTCAATTTGTGATTTGGTCAGTTTTCAACATTTTTTGATTCGAGTCAATTGTACAAAAATCTGAAATCTGTTGGCAAAAGTTCTGGGAAGCATGGAGGTTGTTGAAAGTTTGCCTTTAATTTTTCCCTTATAATTTTTGCAGCATTCGAATGTTTTCCTGAATGACTATTTTATTGAACTAAACCTGCATATAAATTTTTAAGTTTCAAATGAAAACAGCTCAGAAATGGCAGTATATCTTTCCTGATACGATTTGACCTAGAGGTAGAAGCTCATAGTACTTTGACAATCCATTAAATTAGAATGTAATTTTAGTCAGTTAGTGCTTCACCAGGTCTTTGGCATGTACACTTAAAGTTACTTATTGTATGCACCCTAATTTTTTCTTGTGGTTCTCTCTGACTGATATATATAATGGATCAGCAGGATGTTTAAGAAAGAAGCTGAAGACAAACAATCAAGTTTATTGGCTCAAAAAAATATTTTAATCAATGAATAAAATACTCCTTTAGCTTCAATTTCCCTCTTCAAATAATAAACAAGATTGAAAATTTTTCTTTCTGGAAATCATATATTGTTACATATAGTCAACTTTAATTCGTGATTATATCAGTTTTCAAAAATATCCTGACCTAGATAAGAAAGAAGGGAATGATGATAATTTTTGCGATGTGCAGGTGACCGTTATCTTGATTATTAGTATCCAAATGTTTAAGTTTTTAATGAATGGCACGGTAGGTCTTTCCCATGACAAAATCATGTATATGTAAAATGGTATAGGTCTCATTTGAACTGAGGCAAAAGCTCATAATGCAAAATAACTTTGGCAGTAAAATGCCGACTTTTTTCATATAGAGGTCAGGCTTAGGATATTTCCAAGGTTCTCTGTCAGGGTAAAGCCTTATAACATAACATTATTTGACAAGTCCTTTTTTTAAATATCACAGTTGATGATTCTAGCCAAAATAGGATCTGTTTTTAGATATGAAGGTAGTACCCATTTCAATATCTTGTTTTTCTTTAACTTATTTTTTTATGGGTTATATCAACCCCTGGTTCTGGTAGTTTTTTTTAAAGGTTTTGACTTTAAACAATTCCCGATACACAAGAGATAACTTTGGAAGCGTTGAGCAGATCCATTAAAGAAAGAATATTCAATTCAGCTCAATTAAAATTTTAACACTTTTATTGTCTTTAAAACTCTAGTTCTTCCTGTCTTTGGTACGGACCACTCATTTGGAATTCTGATCTTAACTCTTTAAGTAGGAAGTGGAAGATATACCGAAAAAGTTCTTATGCCTTATAATCCTTATGTCTTTATATGTGATCTTACTGGACTTGAAACCTTGTCTTCTAGGGCCTGGAATGTAAACAATTTAGTTAATTATTCTGCTCAATTTCCATATCCCTCTTTGTAACAAAAGGAACAGTGGACTTCAAAAAATAACCTGCCACCGTTAATTATTTCATTTTTTAGTTTTCAAAGACTAATGGACACATTTAACTCTCTATTAAATGAATTTACTTTGTTCTTGTTGAAATACCTTCCTATGAAAAAAGTACTCAGGGTTCTAAAATTGTTGTACAAAATCAGTCCAAGATTCTATCAAAAATATGGATTTTATTTTGTTTATGAAAGGTAAGGAAGAAGTTATAGATAAATGAGAAAAGTTCCAATTTATGTTGCTTTTCCAGTTTTCCTCTAAACTTGGGGTTAAAATTCCAGATACACAATTTTATTTAAGACAGTTTTAATCTTTGATTTATGGTAATAGCACACAATTATTTGCTTGTTGCAAAACAGCTATATTATGTAAGTTCTATAAATAACTTAAAAGTATTTTCTCCTTCAGCATTTTGTTGCTTCTCTTCACTTCAGTTCATTAATAAAAACAAACATATTCTTTGCCTAAAGGGTTCATACATTGGCATTTTCAAAATTGAAGCACTCGGCTATTTTGTTAATAGAAATTGTTTTAAAATCGTTCTAATTGTTTATGGTCACAAATTCAATTTCAAGGCGATTTAACTGCAGTTTTCTTTATTAATTACACTTTAAGTACTTTATTTTTTATTGTATTGCAATGATTTGTAGTTTGATCATGCTAGTTATTAACTTTGACTCAAATAACAAGGTTATTGGATAAAGTATGCGTTAAAAACAACCAGTTCTGTCACAATGGAATTTTAATGAAATATTAAGATAAGGAAGTGAATCAATCATCTTGTTTCTTTCAATGTGCTTGAATGCTTCTATTGGAAAACTAATGACAAAGAAATTTCAAGAATGTTACCAGTTGACAAAATAATGAATAAAATGTTCACACAACAAAAAGCAATTTCACAGTTTGAGAGTTGATATTGTAAATGTAGATGTATAGTCAATAATATGCATATCATTGCAATAATTTTTCTTAAGAGTAAGGAGTTTTTATGTGAGTTTTTTCATTACTAAGGCCTACTGCTTGTTCTATTTAAATTGTTATATAACTCAGTTTTACTGACAGACCTTGAATCAAATTTGTTCCATTCATAACAACTGAAACCAATAATAATCAAAGGGAAGAGGTAATTCGTGTCAGTCATAGAGGAGGCTTTAATGTCTCATTAACGATGGATATCATGGACAATGTATCACACCAGTCTACAACTCTTTTTCCCAATAATTTTCATATAAAATTCCAAGGTGGGGATGCTGGGATACCAACTCAAAATTGCTAGCATGGTTAATCAATGGTTCAGATGTCCGAACAACTAATTCCACCTCAAATAAATAAAATTATACATCTCATATGTGGCAGTGTAACTTAAAAGACAACTTTGGACTTTTTAAATTTTTATTTATCTATTTTATTTTTATTTATTTATTTATTTTTTTTTACAGGCTCGGAGCTGGTGGAAGTCGGGCAATCAGAAATGGAACTCTATTCAGCAAAATTGAAACTATAACTCCTGCCTGGAGTATGGTTTTGCGAGGGTACCATGAAGCGACTGGGGACATCATCTGCCCTGCAATGATCCAGGGAATTGACCACTTGAGGGATCCTCGTTTGAACAAGGTGAATTATAATTCTTTATCTAAGAGACCAGCTATTGTTTAAATTAACAAATTTATGCTATATTACTACTGAAGTTAGATTAAAGGTGTGTGCCATGTGTTTTTTTCTTTCCTGTTCAGAATGAATTAATTTTGTTAATAACTGAATTATGAAGCTTTGATTACAGGAAATTTATAGGGTTTACATGTTTCTTAAAATCGGAAAATATTACAGCATGATATATATTAAAAAATCTATTTATTACAATTGGACAAACTTCACAAATTATATATGCAAGAGATTAACTAAATTTTGGTTTCATCTAGTGGTGCCTTTATTGACTTATTAATAGGGGTGTACCAGTGGCTGCAACAGTTTAGGCATTGACCTAGTTGAAAGGTAAAATTCCAGGTTCAAATCCAGTGGCCCTGCATTTGAACCTGATATATTTACAAATGGGCATTTTTCAAAAACACTTACACTCCAAGGGTTCATATAACTTCATAGTTCAAATACCGTTGTTTTAAAAAAAAAGTTAAAAATGATTTGTTAATGAACATTATGCTCAATGTAAGACAATTGATGTAATTTAATTGTACGTTTTGTTGTTAGCGCTTAGCATTTTCTTTAACAGAAAGGCAAGACCCAGGAGCAGCAGATAGTAAAGTAATTCCTGTCTTACAGGAGAGCTTATATGTTTAGTTGTACCTATTGGGTGTCACGGTCACAGTCAAGGAGTCATCACTTTGTAATTCATTTTTCATGCTAAAAACCATGGGCTATGCCAGAATTCGAACCTAGGACCACTAGCATAGCAAATAGAACAACCCTCACCACTCAGCCACAACCAATTTTTAAAATTAAAGCATTAAGAGCAAAATGTAAAAAAAATTGATGTAATTTAATTATACATTTTTTTGTTGGTAGGGCTTAGCATTTTCTTTAAAAGAAAGGCAGGCACTTGGGATCCATGGTCTGATGCCACCTAGGTTTAAGACTCAGGAGCAGCAGATAGCAGTTTGCAAGTACAGTTTATTCAAATATCAAGAAGATTTGAATAGATATCTATATTTGGCTGAGCTTCACGTATGTCCAATTTTTTCCTTATTTTTTTTAAATCAATTTTTCCATTAATTTTTTTGGATTTCCAGGATAGAAATGAAAGACTCTATTTCAGACTTCTGTCTGAGAATGTCGAGGAGCTCATGCCGATTGTGTACACACCAACTGTCGGGTTGGCTTGCCAAAAGTTCGGCCTGATGTACCGAAGGCCAAGGGGGCTCTTCATAACAATTCATGATAAGAACCATGTCTATGACATTCTCAGGAACTGGTACGTCTTTTCAGCAATGAGCTGAGCTGTTTATTTGAACAAATTTGCCAAACAGGCCTGAGCCAGATGTGAGGGCAATAGTGGTGACCGATGGTGAAAGGATTCTTGGTCTCGGTGACCTAGGAGCATGTGGTATGGGCATCCCTGTCGGAAAGCTGGCTCTGTACACAGCCCTCGCAGGGATCAAACCTCATCAGTGTCTGCCAATCACCATTGATGTAGGAACTAACAATGAGGTTAGTTTGAATCTAGTAAATTTTGATGTAATTTTTTTTTTAAATTCTACAAGCCGTGTTAGTTGGCTTTAAATTATTTGTGTATGTCCTTGTCTTTAAAATATTGTTTATGGATTTGGGATTTTTTTAATACATTTATAATTTATTCTAAATAATATTGCATATTTTACACTCTTTCGATTTCTAACGTCTAAAGTGTTTGTTTATTTGTTTAGAAACTTCTTCATGATCCTCTTTACATAGGTTTGAGGCAGAAGAGAGTAGTTGGACCAGCTTATGATGACCTGATTGATGAGTTTATGGAAGCTGTTGTAAAACGTTATGGACAAAATACCCTCATTCAGGTATTTCATGGAATCAAAATCTCTAGTTACATTTTTAATTATTTTATTATGTGCATTTCAACAGTTTGAAGACTTTGGAAACCACAACGCTTTTAGATTCTTGGAAAAGTATAGGTACCAGTATTGCACCTTCAATGATGACATCGAGGGTACAGCCTCAGTGGCAGTTGCCGGCTTGCTCGCTGCGAGGAGAATAACTGGGAAAAAAATTTCTGAAAACAAATTTGTTTTCCTCGGTGCTGGAGAGGTATTTATTAATTTTTACAAATTTGTGCCGATTTTAAGTGCATTTAATGCAGGCGGCACTTGGCATTGCAAACCTTTGTGTCAAAGCAATGGAAACTGAGGGTACATCAAAGGAAGAAGCAGTCAGTAAGATTTGGATGATGGATATCGACGGTCTTCTGGCGATTGGAAGGCCCGAAGGAAAACTTGAAGGTTAATATTTTAATACATTTAAACATAGTGTGATTTTAGAAAATGATTTTATTATTTTTAAATTAAATTTTAGGACATAAAGCAACCTATGCGAAAAAACATGCTGTCGTTAAAAATCTTCTAGATGTAGTTAAAGAAGTGAAACCTACAATTCTTATCGGTAATTGTTTTATGGCTTTTAATTGGTTAATTTAATCATCAATAAAAAGTTTATATTATACGATAGAATATGCCTGAATCTTTTGAAAAGCAAATTTTGACTTTATTTTTTAATGGTTTTAGGTGCTTCAGCAGCCGCTGGAGCCTTCACCCCTGAGGTCCTTCAAGAAATGGCCAAGAATTCAGACAGGCCTGTTATTTTTGCATTGAGTAACCCAACAAGTAAAGCAGAGTGTACAGCGCAAGATGCTTACGCTCACACTAAGGTGAGATATGATGACATTAGACATTACTATCATATCAAATCAGTAAATCACGATTAAATGTAGGATTTTCCACACAATCTGTTGTTCTAAAAGTCTCCACTGATATACTATTAGTGGAAAATTACCATTCTTTACCTTCACGATATTTCTAAAGCCTTAGGTACCATCTACCCATACTTCTTACTAAACCTTAATCTTTCTCCCACAGTGTCTTCTGCTTGTTTTCTGTTGCTGCTGAAAAAGTCTCCCTTCCAAAGACGCCTCAAACCATCTCTCCCCTATCACTTCTGGAGTCCCAAAAGGCTCAGCACCTTGGCCTTACTTTCTTGCTGTTACATTAATGCCTTCCCTAAACCCATACGAAATTGCTCCCATCACCTTTATGCAGAGGACTCCAAAATTTATGTCACCTCTTGACTTACAAGCTGCAATTTTAAAGGTCTGGGACACCTTTAACACCTTTACATATTAAGATAATGATTAGGTATAGGACAATTCTAATAAAGCTTATATTACAAAACAAATACACCTAATAGATGTAAGTAAACAAAATAATAATCATTACAAAATAAAACAAATAACATATTAAGATATATGTTATAAAAGAAACAATTTAATAAAATCAGTTTATAATTAAAAAGGACAAATACATTAAACAAAATTTATGTAACATAAAATAATGTAAACGTATAAAATTAATAGAATAAAAATTTAGGCATACATACAGAACTAATTAAACATAATAACTTAACAAAAAATGTCAAAATTAATAAGGTAAAAAATATTTAAAATTTTTCAACCTATAAAACTTATTAGGAGTGGTTAGACTAGACTAGAGCTAAGGGTAGAAACTGAAGGAATTAATAAAAACCCAGACCTACCACGACAACATACTCCGGTGCACTCCCAAAATTTCTACTCATCTCTATCCTCCTAAGAACAGAACTACTGTGTTCAGTCATTACTTCCTCATTCTTACCTCCAACCTATGGAATGAACCTCCTTACTTTATGCCTAGCCCAAATTTTAAGCCCATTTATAAATATGTCGGGTTTTGAATGCAGGGTCATTGGATGAGCACCGTCTCAAATATAAGTATATATATATATTCTTATAAATAAAAACTTATTATAAATTATTATTT
>CM077102.1:34937013-34982350 GCA_039619505.1 Cimex hemipterus
TCAAAATCATAATTCCATTGAAATTTTTTAATTTAATTTAATGCCCATTTAGTATGTAATGCTTAAGAAGTTTACAAACAGCTAGAAGGTCAAGGAAGAAAGACCCAATAAGTCTTTTATTTACACAATTGGAATTAGGATTAATACCTAATAAGATAATGGTGTTTACTTACAACGAATGAAAAGATTTGAATTTTGTTCATTGTCTAAAGTGTACTCGTGCAGTTAACAAAATTTGTGATAATGTCTACATTTTCGTATGAAGAGTATGCAGATATGCATCTTGTTTATGGTTTCTGCGGTTGTAGCGCGAGAGCAGCGCGTCAAGAATATGGAGTTAGGTATCCTCACCGACGTTTACCTAGTATCGGTGTTTTCATTAGGCTCCACGAATGTCTCCGTAGAACAGGTAGATTCCCCACAAATTTACGCGAATTAGGTAATCAGCAAACTGATGTTGGTTTGGAACAAACGGTGATCGATCGGGTAATGGCTCAACCAGATGTCAGCACACGAGACCTCGCGAGAGCATTCGGGATCTCCCAGTTCAAGGTGTGTGAAATTTTGAAAAAGGAAAAACTATATCCCTACCACGTTCAAAAGATTCAAGTATTGCATACTGGTGACAATTATCGTAGGAAGGAATTTTGTTGCTGGCTTGTACAATCTGACACTGAGGAACATCACTTCTTTCATCGAATTTTGTGGTTAGATGAATCAAATTTCACCCGAGACGGAGTATTTAACACCCATAATCTGCACCAATACTCCCATCAAAACCCAAATGCAAGTCGTCAGCAACATTCCCAAAAACGTTTTTCAATCAATGTTTGGGCGGGAGTTATTGGAAATGTCCTCATCGGTCCCTACTTAGATTTTCCGGCAAGATTAACTGGCCCAATTTATTTAAATTTTATCCAAAACATGCTGCCCACCTTGCTGGAGGACCTTCCTTTACAATTGAGACGAAATGGTTGAGAATCGGACCATGGACAATATGAACTTTTTTGTTCATTTTAGGGTGAAGAATCTACTGGAGAAGTTTGTAGCACGAGTAGCAATTCACCCTGTATATACATTTTTATATTTATTATAAAAATTATTTATTGATGATAGAAATGATTTATTACTATAATAATTTAATTTGTTTAAAAATTAAATAAAAAGACCAATAACTGATGAAAAGACCAAATTGACCAAACTTTCAGATAATCACAAAATATATTACAATTCTATCCATCAATTTTGTGATGATATGTAAATAAAAATAGTCAAATCTAACCTTTAACATGTAAAAAAAAAAAAAAAAATTAAAAACAATTTCGCAGCCAATTTTTCAAACATCAATAGAATTAATTATACAAGAATGATACAAAAATGGCCTGGGTCTCAAATGAAACCCCATGCTCCATGGGGAAGTCAATTGGGATCTCAAAAGTGGGTTAGCCCTGTCTCTTTAATTACCTCTTGTCCTTACAACTTGGCACTGAAAGTTTTTAATTATCTTTTTTTAGCTGAATTTCCTAAGTAGGGGCCATTTTTCTTTATATGTATGCTATATTCGTCATATTCATTAATTAATTATTCAAGAGGATCATTAAATTTTTTTTTCTCTAGGGCAAATGCATTTTTGCATCTGGCTCCCCGTTTGGCACCGTCAACTATGAAGGAAAGGTGTACAAGCCAGGTCAAGGAAACAACGCATATATTTTCCCAGGTGTTGCACTTGGGGTCATCATTACAGGCATCCACCATATCAATGAGGAGATTTTCTTACTTGCTGCTCAGGTGCATTGATTAATATAAGAAAAAAATCTTTTAATTATCTGCCTACTATCATTTCAAATAAATTTAAATAGCTTGTTTATGCGGATACTGTTATAAATACTTATGAACCATATTGAATGACTAAATTTTTTTAGTGTGTTGCTGATCATGTAACAGAACAGGATTTGAGTGCTGGAAGTCTCTACCCACCTTTAAATAAGATCAGGGATTGCTCAGTTGACATTGCTGTACAGATTGCTCACTATGCCTATTGCAAAGGTAATTTCATTCAAAATTTTTAAAATATTATACATAATTAACTGAATAATTTTTTAGGTATTGCGTCAACGTATCCTGAACCAGTTGATAAAGTATCTTTTGTCAAGTCGAACATGTATGACTATTACTATGACAGCCCATTGCCTGTTGTTTACAACTGGCCACCAACTGACGAATCTTACGATCACACATCTGCTATTGAGTCTGGTTTCAGCATAGCACACTAATGTGTTCCTTTATTGCTAGTCTTCATCTAACCCGAACGTATTTGCCACCTAGTATTATTTCTATTAAAAAGAAAAAAAAATACACTGTTTGTAAAGATGTTATTTATTCAGTAGAGCACTCAAATTTTGATTGAAGGCAATAAATAAAAAATAAACTATTAAGGAGGTTAAAGTATACAATTCAAAGATAAATAATTACAAAAAATGTTAGCATTATAATAGATAATTAATTTTAAATTTTTAAGGTAACAAAATTGTGATTTGTTTTCATTTGTAAGTAATTAGTTGTCCAAAGTTATCAGAAAAAATATCCTAGTTTCAGATCTTTTGTAGTATATATCTATACTTATGAATTATAAGTAAGAAAGTCATTTTTAACATTAATTGTTGTTTTACAGTATTAAGGAAGAGATTAAATTCAAAATGAAAAATTAGTTGACAAAAATTTATTTATTTCTATTTATTAAAGACTGAGCATGGTCTCTAAATAGTCAGTTTTAATATTTGTATTATTGTATTTAATTGTTGCAAAAACGCTATTAAACATACGTTCTATTAACATTTTGTTTGTGTTCCTAAATTTCAAATTATGCCATAAATGGAATTTTCGAAATGGAAAATGAGCACTTAAGTATGTATTAAAAGGTTGTTTTGAAAATTTGGCTCTTTGTATTACATTTTTGTTTATTTGAAAGTTTTTTTTTTTTTTAATTATTAAACACTGTTAAACATATTGTGCAATTTTGATCTGGCCCTTTCAGTTGGACAGGTTGATCAAGAACAATCATTGCAGACAAATTTAAATCTTGAATAAAAAGTTAAAATTGTGTTTTTTAAAGCAAATAACAGATAGGAAAGATAGTGGTTTAGACTTATGTACAAAATATGTCCAGAAATTTCAGTGGTTTTCCAAATTCAACTGGCTAATTTTGTTCAGATTTGGAAAGTGTCAAGAAGATCCTTTTGAAAAAAGTACTTTACTGTTGAAATCGTGGAATTTTTTGAAGTATTGTTTACGGTTTATAAGTTGCACTGACAGGGTCCATTTTTGTACAGGCTGTGGATTTTTCAACTAAATCATTAATCAGTCCACAATTTGGATAGAAAAATTGCCAATGTAAATAATGATTTGGATTGACTGAAAACACATTTCATACAATTGTTAACTTGGAATCAAAATTTGGTAAGTTTTAAAACGTAAAAAAATAAAAGTACCTAATTTATGCTATAATAATTATATTAAAACACTATTTCTACTGATAGATGTTTTTATTTTTCCCAAAGTAATGTTTTTAAAAATAATTTATTTTTAGCTTGTACACAAGATGTAAATTCAGCCAATTTAATATGCTTCAAAATGTTTATTGGTATGTAAATTGGCCATATTGCAGAAGAGAGTTGATATGTAAACTGGGCATACCATAATACCGTCCGCAGAGCAAAGAGAGAAAACTTGGCAAGTTCAGTGGAGAAATCTTATCAGTATCAACGACAGCTAGACTACATAAAGTAGTAGCAAAAGATAGAGTAGATTTAAACTGCCCTGAAGAAAGAAGATAAAAGCTATGCAAGAAGCACAACAAAAAGTGATGCAAACTTTCCTATTACAAGCACTAGAAATGCTGACATATGTATTGACCACTCCATCACTGTCACCCAGAGCAGATTGATAATTACAATTTGCTCTGTACAAGTCAACCAGTGACCTGAAGGAAATCCTAAAAGCTAAAGAAATAGCAATTTTTGCATTCATCTACAGTGAAAGAACCTTTGTTAATTCATCCCATGCATCTATGAAGGCCTTGAGAAATATGTATAGATCACACCATATTTTGATGGATTGGAGAAATGTTAGAAACCGGAAAGCTGAGACAATCATAAAAGAATATTCTATTCAAGTTAGTCCAATCAAAGGATGCCTGCTAGGATGGGTTCAATCTCCTATAAAGTCTAATGGATGACAAACTGCTTGGACTCTTCTGGATTTCGAAAGGATGAAATGACAATGCTAGGTAGATGGTATAGAATGGACTGCCAGAGGAAACACTCAGACAAAATCCAATAAGGTTAAAAAATCACAGACAATGGTGTAAAACAGCTGGGTTAGGGACTAATTTTGATTTTAGGAACATATCTCTATTAAGAAAGTGACACGAGCATTGATGGTGTAGAAGAATAGCAAGAAAAACGAGACAGATCAGAAACCCTGCTGTGGATGTGCACCATGATGGTGAGGTCTATCTTTAAATAAAACACAATTTCCTGAGTTGATAAAATAAAGCAATAAACAAAACAATGAGAATTCACAAAAGTACTGAGACTTGTTCATATAAAATTTCCAGATAACTCTAAGCATAGAAAAAGAATGGGAAGAAAGGAATGGCGATGATACACGAAGGCTCACCTCAATAACCCTCGGGGTGCCGGTGTTTTTGAAAAACACTGGAACCTTTACCTAACAGTGATGATCAAGTGTGTCTCCAGCCACTGATGTCCCCAATGTCCCTATTGTTTATGTTTTATTAGAATGTTAGAAGTATAAATACTAAACTGGATGTAATACATAAAATGATTCTTATTACAGATTGTGATTTTTATGTTAACAGAAAGTTAGCTTCGACCTGATGTTAAATATATGACTTGGTTTTACGAATGGCAGGAAAATGTATACAAACAGTAAAAACATGTTAGTGGCAATTTGCCAGAACATAATCTCAACTATTTTACAAGTTCCTGATAATGACTTGGAAGTTATCTTCTTATTAGTGACTTTAGTATGTAATCATAAATTAATCATCGGAAAGTGTATTTTCCTTGATTTATTAACCCAGTCAGATTCACATTAGCCTGCAGCATAGGAATAACTCATAAGTACCTGACTTGAGTGGATTCCTCGTACATGTGCAAGACTTTTTTCAATGTAAATGTAAACTTGGTGTAAAAAATAAATGATATACAATATATAAATTACAATTAATTACAGATACATAAATTAAATGTAAAAAATAAAACACATATTCCCTCCTTGAGTCTTGTCATTGACTTTTTGCACCAGTCACTGATCAGCTCAAGATGTTCTTGGATGTTGTAGGTTGCTTGGATAGGATTCGGGTTACTGATATTTCACCACACTCTGAAGCAGCAGTCATTTAAATAAGATTCCATACTAAAGTATTAATAATTTAAGTTTACTAATGCCTGGTGCCAGACCCCATCAAAAGCCTGGGCCAGAAACACATTTAATATTCTTTATTTTCTAGAGCGGACGAAATAGTGTCAACAACTCTTAAACCGTGCTGGAACCCAAAACAAAAGAATTTTTTAAAATTATGTTTGTCTTTTTTATATTTGTGTCCAATAATGGAAATCCAAAATGTGAACAATTGCATCAGTTCAACCACTAATTTTTTGATGTGTGCTGAGGCAAACCATACTTTTGATTTACACATTTAAAAATAATAAAATCAATAAATAAACGTGATATACAATTTTTCATTTTCCTAATGAAATTACACAAATATTTTCTAACCTCTAGGATGTTTTTAATTATTACAGCCTTTCCACTGATTGCAAAAAGTAGAAAGTGCCCCATAGATCAAAATATAGCAAATAGGTAAACCAAATTAAAGAGAAACAACCAAGCTGCAGGTTCAATATTCTGACGTCCTTGAGGAAATCCCACAATTATTCTTGTTATTGTAGCTTCTAGGTTGAAAAAACTGATATTATTTTAACAATATCAAATATTGTGAGATTTCTCCTTGTGATAGTCTGCAATGTATTGAACCTGTAATTTATGTATGAAATATGCCAAAGTTTTGCGAATTTACAAGCTTTATCAAACAATTTTTATATGTGTTTTATGTATTCCATGCAATTTTCTAAGGAAAATTTATAAGGAACATTTTATAATCAAATCACAAAAACGTTGAGGAAAGAAAATCTCATAATAAAAAAGCAAATATTTCCATTTGTTGTAGAGAACAATAAAAAGAGCAGTAATGTGAACAATGCTTTTAATTATAAAAGGAGCAATAAAGAGCAAGCACAAACAGGTGTCGGTGGAATAACTAATAACGTAACAACTTCCCTCTATTACAGTTCCCTGTGCTACCAACATTCATTTTATAAATTTTTCTGCCAATACCATTGGCCCTTAAAAACATTTCGAGGTCTAGAAGGGTGTTTCATTATCCACTTTAATGGCTAGTTTTGAAAGTGAATGGCACAGTTTCAGATGAGAGGATGCTCTTTTTGAGTTCCAAGGCTGATCCTGACATGTGAGGAAAAGTTAAAGGTCGATGGTTCCTGGTTTTAAAAGACTCAAAGGAACTAAGGCAAAAGGAAGACAAACAGAAAAACTCAAACATATAAATAATTTATTGGAAAAATATTGAGTTTAGATCACATTGTATAAACGTTAAATGTATTTTTTGTTCAGGAATTCATCAGTTAGCATTACCTCCGGTGCCAGAGACTATCTGTGCAACCTGCTGCTGGCAGGTGTTGAATTTATAATTGAAGTCTGGGTTCAAATTGCCCCTGCAGCCGTACCCTCCGAGCATGTGGATGGCTGCATAGTCAAAGCAATCGACAACGCCGTCGTTATTGCAATCCTGGAAATGAATATTTTTTTAAGTTTATACAAAGGCCAACAGTGCAAATCTCCAGTGCTATTCCATTATGCTCCAGGCTTTCAAGCTTTTACCCAAAGGGTTTGTACATTCCTTAGTTGCTGATGTAGATGCTGACCTTATATAACTATGCATTGATTATAAATTTAGACTAATCAATTCATTTATTTTTACGTTTAGTGGTCTAATTGTCTACATTAATTCTTCAATTAATTATTCTTTTTATGTAAGGTCTTGGTTGAGGTGCAAGTTGGTTTTACAAGTGGGATTTGAACCTACGACCTTCAGCTCAATATGCTGAATATGCTTATTACGATACTACAAGTGGTTAGAGTAGAGCGTATTGAGCCGAAAGTCATGGAAAAAAAATAGTTTAGATTAGTAATATTTATGAGGTGGGCTTCATTGATA
This sequence comes from Cimex hemipterus, assembly GCA_039619505.1. NCBI lineage: Eukaryota > Metazoa > Arthropoda > Insecta > Hemiptera > Cimicidae > Cimex > Cimex hemipterus. The sequence continues at coordinate 34,944,332 of CM077102.1, forward strand.
TTATAAGAATAAACAAATTTTAATAATAATAAAAAAAACTATTTAACATGGGACAATTGGTCACAAAATAACTACTAGAAGGAGCACAGCTCGACACATCGTTGAAGTACTTCTGCCTGACAAAAACCACGAGGATGGACACACCAAATGATCATAATCGACGAAGCTACCTCAGAAACTTCTAGAAGAAATTTTATTATTTACAAATGATTTCATCATCATGATGTGTAAAGCTTGTGTAAAAACCACTTATACCAGCCACCAAAAAAAGGCTAGGATATAAGTAAACAACCAAACTTCATGTTCATCACGCAGTGGACTTAAAAAAAGTCACAATTTATTAATTAATAAAAATGATTAAGAATACCCACTTTTGTAAATTGGCAGGTTAAATGTATAAATTTTAAGATACAAACACGAGTAAGCACACTGACCAACACACCGCCAAACACAAACCAGACGATAGACATATGTACCGAATGATAGACAAGATTTTTTTGAAAGGATTTTATTTGCATCCTGCATATATTAGTACACATTACAAATTTTGATCACAAAACTTTTTTTTTTCACTTGGTCACAGCATTAACACTATCGGCTAAGCGTGCCAATCGATGCCAATACTCCAAAATACAATTTTAACAACAGGTACCAGGTACCAGAACGGGAAGAATGGGCCAAAGGAACACGATAAAGGCAAACTCCTTCTGAAACACTGATGGCTCCAAAGCCGGCAAGTGCATGGGGAACATCATTTTTTCACTACAATAATATAATAATGCTATTTCTAAAATATATCAAGCTCTTATTTCGAACATGTACGTAACGTCGATGGAGATGCCATTTCTCTTCCTTTACTACTCTGGTGCGTTAGTGGAATACCGCCTTGAACGATTTGTTATATGATTTTTTTAATTAATGCACGCTCAACGGACTGAATCTGACTAAATTTTCCCAAGGCGAGAGAAAACCTTTTTCCTCCGTTACCAAAAGAATTTTTAGTAACGAAAAAATAGCCACACTGGCCAGACGAAACTCTGCAAGGCCCTGAGCTTGTGCTTGGGACAATAAAATCCAGTTCAGAATCCTCATCACAGAATGGATTCAGAAAAGACAAAAGGGCTCTAGGGGCGCAAGACATAGTAAAGTATGCTAAAAAAAAACCTCACTAAGGCGGGCAAATTTTGAACTAAGGAACTAGGAAAATTCAATAAGCCAGAAGGCATATCATCAAAGCTATTTGCCTTAGAGTAGCGAAGAAGAAGTGTGGGGTTAGGCATTAAAAAATTACTATTTTCATATTCGATCCTAGAAGAAGAAAAAGAAGCGAAAATATCGTACAAAGCATGAAATATTAATGTTTTGTCCGGGAATGTCGTCTATAATGGCAAAAGTCAAGAAAAAAAAACCCGAAGAATGAGTAGGAGACACAAGGACACGTCTTTGTTCGCGCTGTGATTCTCGCGTTTAAGTGCGTGAGTAATTTTTTTCGCGCAATGGAAACCCAGCTTAAGGTCGGTTAATTTTTTATTTGTAATTACGTTATTCTCCGTAGTACAGACGAGGAAAAGTCCATTCAAATCATAGAGCGAAAATAACATTTGAAAATTGACTTAGGTTAAGAAGACAGACATAAGAAAGAAGCGATTAAAAAAGCCAAAAAGGACGCCAAGAAAAATAACCACCACTAAATTAAATACCATTTCTTGCTGCAATAATAAAGATAATAAGAAAGTATCTATTAGCATAAAGTTAGTATTATCATAAACGAACTACTAGTTCTTATTTAGCTACTAATTAAAGTTAATTTCCCCTGTGGCTGTAATAATATTAAATCATAGAAACGACTTCTCGTTTATTTACCGACTCGTAAAATGCTTACAGGCAGTGAACTGTTTATGTTAGCTGTGTAGGCATTTGTAAGTTCGTCATTCGTCCTTTCGGACCCGTTGTTCAGGGTTACTCGTATCCGGTGGGTTTTTGGAGTCTGTGGATTAAACGGTTTTCCGAATCCGTTGCGAAACCCCTCGTCCTTGGCACCGTGCAGATCCGGATCAAGACGAACATTCGGGTTCATCTTGTCTACATTGAACTTGTTAAAACAAATACCAGCAAAATTTACAAGGAAAAGGAAAAATAATTGAGACACTCCTGAAATTGCGTTTTCAAGCTAACCGTTTGAACAATATCCACCAGATTGAACTCTAAATCATTTTTTAAAATAACAAAGAATCCATTTAGAAGCATGAATCAAAATGAAAATAAGTTACATTTATTGTGAGAGCAATATCAGTGGCTAGGTTTGATAAAAGAGATACTATCGTCTGATCGTATTCCGAGCAAACGCGAAACAAACCAAACAAAAAAATAACAGATAAAAGGACCAGAAATAAGAACAATATGTAAAAAATACCCTCAACAAGATAGCATTATTGATATCTAAAATAGTGCATTTACAAGCTGCACACATGTCCTGTTTTCATGCAGTAGCACTTGTTATATTTTACTTCTAATTAAACCCCTTGTTCTATTAACTTGTATTTTGTTTGTATTTTCTCATTTTTCTAAGAGTTGCCAAGTTTACACTGAAATGATCACACTGCTGGATCGCGTGTCTTTTGGTCCGTCCCTGATCAACACAGAAGTTTGTTGTTTAGAAGTTATATATCTTGTTTTTGAACGGCTTTATTATTTTTTGTGCGCGTTTAATTGTTTTTCCTTTTTTCGTGTCATTCGGGCAACATTTGTACTCATCGTGCTCGGAATCTTCCATCCTCCGACAAATATACGAGATAATATTATATATACTTCATGATTACAAGAAAGAAGAAAAAAAAATTGAAAAACGAAAAACTCTGCTCTTCCTTGTGAACTTCTCTAACTAGATCCAAATAGGAAAATTGGATTCATTTTGTAAATTTATCTTCTGAACCAAATTTCCTTCGAACGCCCTGTCCAAATTTAATGAAATTTTATGTATTCATTGTTTCATGCTTTTTCGAGGAAATTTTACCTTTGAATTTTGATAATATGTTGTTAAGAAACATCACGCCCTTTTTCTTATTTCCACTTTTGGAAAATTATATTGCCGTTTGGATTTTATAGATCCATTGAAAATAGAATACATCATGTTTATGGGCGAAATATATAAAAAAAATTCAATTGTGCTAATTAGACCTTGGAACAAAGGATCTCAGTGCAAAAAACCTTTCAGGGAGAGGATTATTATTGAATTATACCTTACTGTTAGGTTTTTTATATACAAATTCTTATGTAAAATCATAAATTGAATAAGAATAAAAAGGACAAAGTCGATGACGCTAATAAAGACACGAGAAAAGTAGTTTTTGTTTTTGAAAAACGTACTATTCCAGTCAAAAAAATTAAAAGTCCTTATTTTGGTGTTTGTATTTTACATATAACTGGCCAATATTGTTATTTTTTTTGCAAAATAATTTTTTTCACTGTTATTGTCACTCACACCAGCAAGTTTCTCCCCTGTAGGTTAACTTAATTAATTTAAATTGACCTTTATCTTCCAAATTTGTAACAAAAATAAAGCTTATCTTAATTTGTAAATTTTATGTGAATTAATTTCCAACGTTTAATTTGTTACTATCACGCCGGGGTAATAAAGATGTATATAAAAATACAATAGATTCACACAAACGTAGATACATGCAGGTACGAAAGAATAAAGAATTTCGTGGTAAAATTTTCATGCAAAAACCACTTTTAAAAAGAGAGAGAAACAGGAAAGGATTGAAATGGATATCTTTTTGGGCTAAAAAAAATTTTCCGCTAAAGGGGCGTTTAGGGTCAAATTAAAGTTCCCGTACACTTCGATTGGGGTTAGGCTAAGTTTGGGTTGGAAACGGCAGTTTTTCCGTGAAAATATCAAGGACAAAATACGCGACGAGTCTTTCATTTTGTTATTAGGAATGGTCAATGAGAAATATACATGTAATGATATACAAATTTTGGCAAATTTCTATGGGTAAGATTTCTTCCAATCCCGATCCTAGCACATTTAAAAAAATTATGCACAGTATTTCCGATGATTGGAATTTAATTTAATTCATACCTAAATTCCCAGGAATGATTAGAGTTTGTACATCATTAGGTAGACAGACGCCTATTAAAATATTCCTACAATGATCAATGATATAAGCGTTTAGAGGTCCTTCAATAGTCCACTTAATTGGAGTGTTTCCTTTTAACCATGAATGGGTAATTCCGGTAATGCTTTAATTAATTATAAAAAATGAATCATAACATCAGGGATTTCCCGATTGAAGTAGCCTTGGGAGCTTTTGAACAATTAAAAACTAAAACTCACCTGGGCGAACCTCGTCATGTACGCAGTTACAGTTCTTGCAGCGCATTCGGGGTCGTTGACGCACCTCGGATATGCTGAAAAGACGTAAATGGCCATTAATATGTATTTTAAACTAAAAAAAAAAAAAAAAAATTGCCGTAAAAATTTACCGTCATTACTGTCAGGGTTGTCGAGCTTGAGCGTTGGTTTGTTCGCGTCAGCCCAGTAGGCCCAGGTGATCTTGAAAAGCCCGCAGATGTTGCCAGAGCATCCAAGGGACGTGTTGCAGTTCGAGATCGCCTCGCAGATACAACCCAAGCACAGTTCATTGACAGGCTTGACGTTCAAAAAGCCTTGCTGACCTGAACATATTAAAAAATTGCAAATATTTCTATCTACGGGGTAAAAATATTAAGATTCCAACAAAGAAGATTTCTTTTTTTTTTTTGGTGGCCACTGCTTCAAAATTTTCCTCAAACATTTGTTCTTTTATTCCCCTGGCTAATTGCTCGGTGAGATAATTGCAAGAATGGTTTGAACACATTTTCAGCCAGCAAGGACAGATATAGCATGAGATATTCCCGCGACGCAGAATTCAGAGATAGTATAATTGGTTTATAATGCCTTGTCGTCCAAGACCGGCAGAAGTTGTACAATGTTTTATCCGAGCTTATTTTGTCGTTGTAAACCAGTTTGGGGTCAAAGACTGTTTATCTCGGCCCACTCGAGGGACATGGGCTTGAATTAGCATAAGCAAAAAAGTCCTTATCTAAAGATATTTCCAAGTTTTAAAAGAAGCAGAACTTTTACCAGAACGCTGGTAAACTGGTTTTTTCTTATTATACTAAAATTAAATTGTTGAGAAAATTTCGCAACTAATTTGCATCGGTTAACATAATTTTAGAATGTCATTGAACAACGCCATGCATTTTTATGAGTTGCCTTTAAAACAACTGCCTTAATGATATATTCAAAAATAATAACATTTTGGCTGAGTTTGTTAAATATCAATTGGAGAAGAATATTAAATTTAGAAAATTGTTTTGTCTAGTTTGTGTGCATTTTTTGTTAATGTATTATTAACAATTAAAATATTATTTATTATTTTGAATAATGACTTTATTCATTTTTATATTTTCTTTAATGGATAATTTGTTAGCACCATTTTTGAAGTTGCATTTTTTTTGCAAATATACTTTATAAATTTGTATTTTTTGTGTTTGTTGTTTCGGCTTTTTTTTTGTGCCATACTCATTAAACTTGATATATTCATAGTACTTAATATATACTAAAGCATAAAAACTAAACCAAGTGTAATGACTAATAAGTAGTAATGAAATAAAACGAGATAGGTGGCAACAGATATGTGTTTGATCTCTTGGTATAAAAATTTATAAAAATAACGCACACTTTCAAATCTAGGCACCACAAATTATTATTATTACTATTATTATATAATTTTTATTATTTTGTGTGTTATTTAAACAAGCCGACCTAACGGAATTTAATGAGGTTTATTCTCCAAATTAATGCCCGAAGATAAGTACGCGCAATATACTAATTCTTTCTTAAAATCCGTTTCATATTTTTACTTTGAACGTAGCATTCTTACAAAACAACTGATTCACATTAAAATTGGTAAAGTTAACGAGGTTTAAAGTTGATTTGTAAACAGCCCAACTCATAAACATAGAAATGATGAAGGTGGGTTGATTACATATACATTAAGCAACAACCAATGCACATTAAAATTCGGAAACGTTATTGGGGTTTAAAGTTTATTTATATTGATTTATATTATTAGATCGTCAGATGCGGTCTGTTGTGTAGGTTTTGGAAAAACATTTTCTTTATCCTGCCACGTTTCGATCTTTATTCAGATCATCTTGAGGGCTCAAAGTGTTTGCTTTCTGCTTGTGTCATTCTTGTAGTCATGTCGAGAAATTGTTTATTCATAAGCAACCTGACTCACAGACTCCAAAATATTGGCGTAAGATAAAGCATACAAAATGTTATTAATTTCAATGTAACATCCTGAGGAAACTACCAATTGCACATTAAAGTTCGGTACACTTAACGAGGTTTAAATTTTATTTGTAAACAACCCAACTGACACACACACATATGTAAGTGAAAAGGTTTTGTCCACAGGATTTGTTTGGATATTTGCTAAGGCGAATGACAATCGAAACGCAGGTTTTCAAGATTCGAAGGCCATGTTGGGTGTCATTTATCGTTCTTACCTATACGAACGCCTAACATTTGAGTCATCGTTGATGTTGCTCTCAATGCCAATCTCAGTAGAATTATCGATGATTTTTTTCCCTAATAGCTCGGGGCTTACTTTGTAATTTTCCCGTTTTTTTCTGTCGGAACAAAGAACCAATTAATTTTTTCCGAACTACGGTGTTTGTTATTATTCGCTCATTCCTAATATAACATTTTGATAGATTCCATGATAAATATAAACATGGAAAATAGAAAATGCAATCCATTGACATTGACTTACACTTAGAATGCATATGTGAACAACACGTACGTTAGGATGAAAAAACACAACCAGGGTCTTACTACATTTAAATATGGCAAAAAACAACAACAACAATGTAATTCACAAAATAAGCAAGCATATATTTTATAAATATTTTTTATTTTCCATTAGACAGAACTGAGTTACACAAAAGACAAGCCAGATGACAGAAATAGCTTTCTTTAAATGCCCAAATGTCCTAATGTGCGCATTATTGTACGCTTTACACTAACAAAATTATTATTTTGTTATATAAAAAATTATTAATAAATAATGTATGCAATTGTAATTATATTAAACTTTTTTGATGTTGTTTTTTCTTATTTTAAGGACCATATAATTTTTATGTTCTAGTTTTCTCTGAAGATATTGAAGTTTATGCTTTCTCTCCAAATTTTCTGGGTGAATCTTTCCAAATGCTTTCATATCATACACAAATGCAACAATAATATCTTTGAGCTTCGTTACCAACGCAAACATTGCCTGTTTCACCGAAACGAAAGGAAAAGCTGAGAAAAAGTGAAGATTTTTAGGAGTTTCTACGTGGGATAGCGTTGGCCCTGGCAAGTTTATCTAGGAAAGATGTTTTATTTGTTTATTTACCATAGATGAGAGTCACACCGACGGCGATGACAAAGATCGACACACAGACGCGGGAGATCATGATGACTACTGAGAAGGCTGCTGGCCAAAACGGCCTTTATATGTACCTCCTTATAGTTGACGTCATCAAGATCATTGAGGGGCGAAGAACGGTCCGAGGATAGTCAACTGGATTTTCCACTTTTTTTTGTTTTACTTTTTAAGTTAAATATATCCTATATTAAGAGACATCCCATTAAGAAAAAGATTAAGCCAGGGTTTGAGTTATCTCAATGCAGAAAAATCGCAGACTTGGCCACTATACTAGGAGTAAAATACCACCTTACAAATTTTCCAAAACAAGAACAGAGTTTTTTTTTAACGTGTAAATGAAATTTCTAAATCTAATTATAAAATTAAATTAAAACGTTTTAAGTGTATTGCAATATTTCCATTTTCACTTATAATTTTATGGGTGGTTAGGGATAATAGAATGTAAGTTTTTAATAAAATGTTGTACAATTTGAATATCAATATAATGCTTAGATGCTGATAATTGCTGTAAATTCATAAGAAATGTATTTAATATTTTATTAAAAAAGAAACAAAAATGGAAATGCTTTCTGACATTGATCAACAAAAATAATTTTAGTACGGTTATGGAAAAAGCGAGAAAAACCTCTATTTCCGATTAATTTAAATCATTGAAGTAAATGTCAGTAACATTTTCTGCGAAGAAATGGCAAAAATATTGAAAATACTTTTTACCTGGAACTAGTTGTTTATACACAGCATATATTTAAAAATATGCTCAAAAATAATTAGTGATATTACCAATCTTGTAGTATTTACTTTTCCTAGCATTTTTATATTATTTTTATTATAAATTGCATGAAAACTGATTCGAAATTGTTATGTTTTTTACTGAAGGAAAATTTAATTAACGATTTTGAAAAATAAAATAAGTTTTAAGTCTTTAATTTTTGTTTATTGGCATAACAATTTTTTAAAACAATAAATACGGTGTATAATGTTCTCAGTTAGCTAAATCCTATGTGCACCTGTTAAGCATACTGTTATTTATTATTACCTTATAAATAACAGCATAAACAAATTTCACTCCATAGATGTTGCAACGCTGCACCCAGTGTTGCAGGTCAACTGGTTGCGGATGGTGATCGAAAATCCTTATCTGCAACGCATCCCTCATGCGCTCGCTCAATGGGGGAAGGGCAGATATTGACGAACAACTCTGCCTCTATGAGGTCTGGCGTTGTCATCCAGAAATCGAAAACCCTTGCCAATGAGATCCCTGGTTTGAGAGATCGCTACACTATGTTCTCTAGAGTTATTGGTGGCGGGCTGTTGCTGGAGGTCATTTCAAAGGGGCATATGATGTGAGGCCAACTTCCCATAACCGATAATCGTGACCTCGATGATTCATTCTCAATATTGCGAACTTCTGGTTCAAGTTTTTGTCTTTCCGTAGTTAAAGGGAATACAACTGGATTAAAATGGAGAAAAGTTGTTAGTTTACAAAATGAAAAATGAGTAATCTTTGTGTGTACTAATTTTAAGTAAATCCGTTATTAAAACCGAGGATTAATATAATTTTTAGTTTGTTTTATCTAACAACCGTTTATTACGTCTAGGTATATCGTTTATTTTAATTAAAATTAATAGAATAAGAATAAACTACAAATATCCCTATTCATGTTTGAGCAATCTATTTTCTGTAAATTTTTATTTGAACAGATATATTAGGAGGCAAGCTAATAATCATGTCAGTTGAAAGAAGTCAGTTGACAACATAACATACATAATTATACAAGAACATCTATTTAATTATAAAAAAATCCCATGTTTTAAAAAATCTAAGAATGCATATACATCTAACAGATTACAGTATCGAAATCCCACATATACAAATAAAGCATATGTCCTTCATCGATCCTTCCCTTTGACTGTCACTCTTATCGTACAATGAGGATCGAACCCCACTCCACATATTTATGAATGAATTCCTGAAGTACAGATCTGCACTGACGGTTCTAGGTCTGAGAGTGGTACAGGATCTGCTGTTGTCTGTGGATCACGAGTATATTGTTTCCGATTGTATAACCGTTGCTCAGTTTTACTGCTGATCTATCTATTCTTAAAGCCAATTTACGTCGCCTATACCACCCTAGTAATGTGATCCAACTTTGAGCTCAGTGAAATCTGCTGTCACTTTTGGCAGCTCGTTTGGGAAGGCGTGGAGGTGTGAACGGGGGGCCGGCACAAGAAACAAACTCCTCGTAAATAAAAAGTACGTAAAAATTCTTTTTTCAGACCGTCCCGAAAAAGAGAAACCCTTTTAACACTGCTTGGAATTGGCCACTCTTAGCTCATCCATTTTCCTCCCTGAAAGAACCCCTAACACTACATGCCCAATCTGTATATTGCCTAATAGTATATCCTATATCCTTTCTACCCCTCGGCTTGAACTCTCCACCAAATCCCAAAGACTTTCAATCCATACAAGAAACAATTCAACTTCAATGAACAAAATTTTTAATTTCTTAACAGACATCCAACTAATAGATACAATGTAATTTCACATTCAGTTTCCACTGCTGCCCCATGTTGGTGGTATAGTATGGTGAATAGTTGGACTCGGTTGTGACGACGCCCGTACGGGACTTCGGGCTCTGAGGGAGGAATCATTCTTCAGTGAGCCTGGAAGTTGTATCGATGGTGACTAGGCTCAAAGACCTAATAAGCCTTTAAACAAATCTGATGGCGATGAGTCCTGAAGTATTTATAGGTTTAATTGGTTTCAGAAATAAATTTGGACCTTATCGTTATGTAATTTCTGTTTTTTCCTGTATGCATTCTTGACGATTGATGAACCTGTAGTTTGACCGTTTACAATAATTTCTGGTCTAGTCTTGATGTCCTCCTTGATGTTTAGTCTGTCCTCCATTGCACCAAATAACCGGGCATAAAGTTGTTTCAGTCCTTGGCACTGAGTCGATCTTCAAGGAATTTGAGATCGCCTATGAATAGCTTAAATATGTCAATCGGTAGACATATTTAAGATAGTTTTACAATAGGTCGAAATCTTGGATGCAATAACTGAATTTGCTTTTTCTTCACGACCATACCTTGATCCATTTCGTGCGAGAAAAAGTGGTCGACATTTCTAATACTGAAGGCCTGCTGTGTAGGATGAGAACATTTGATTTTTACCTGCCTACATTTAGTCTAGTTTCTAGTAAATTTGAAATATCGTCATTGTTTTACTATAAATATCAGCTTTTGATTGAGATATAGTTCACGGCTTTCCTTATGGAAAGTAGTGCTTCACCATCTAATTAGCTGTACATAATTGGTAATAACCTAAATCCAAAAAACCCTTTTCATCACATATGTTTATAGTTTGGGAGTAGGTTTTAGTCTTTTTTGGTAAGGGAAAAATAAAAAAATATGAATTTCGCAATAATTGTGTTCGTCGTTCTGTCGGGAACATTCGGTTTAGAGTCTATGAACGAAACAGAAGAAATAGTAAGTGAGTATGTGCAATCGGGTGAAAGAAAAAACGATTTATCCACCCTGCTTTCATTGGAGTCACCGGTGACGGCGACCGAGCCCGAGTCCTCCAACACGACTTCCAGCAACACGCCTGAGTATGACGAGGAGGAAGAAATCGAGATCCGACAGAGGGCAATTGACGATGTCTGCCTACAGTGCATATGCGAGGGTGCTTCCGGCTGCAACAAGAAGGCTGACAACTGCTTCGAGAACCTCTGCGGAAGATTCAGGATGACCCGCTTATTCTGGAGGGACGCCGGGATGCCGACCCTGGACACCGACACGCCGCGAAAGAGAGGCGGTGGGTGCCTTCTTCCAAATATTTTCACCGGATCTGAAGATTTTTATTTTATTCTTAAGAGTTGCTCTAAAGCTATTCCTAACATTTCAATGGGCACAATTGTCAGCTTCTTTTAAAAATTGCGCGTGTTCTTGAAGTTTTACAAAAAGCTAATCGCTAAGGTATTTGCCATGTAGTTTTCATAAGACCACAAATTGTGATTCTTCCTTATGAACAAACGAACTTCGGCGTCATCTTGTTTCAGAAGCTATTACAGCGTTAGAGGTGATGAAACTCCCATCAATTTCATCATAATCACAAACTTCAACTAGTTTCCAGCTTTCCTCAATTTTATTGATTTTACAAAAGGACACAAGTTTTTACAAGGAGGAAAAAGATGTTTGTTGAATTGTGACTGAAAAGCAATACACAAAATGTGGTTGTTTGGGTCTTGGTAAAGGGGCAAGGCATTTCGGGGAATCTCCAGATCAGTGATTTTTTTTATTTATTTGACCTGTAAATTAGGTTATAAAAACAATAAAACCCAAGCTGCTATCATGGAAATAAAAGATAAGGATTGCAAAGGGATCTAGATATTTTTTAATAGAGTGAAATTTAATCCCATGCATAATGAAAATAAAATCTTCACACCTACAAGCCATGTTTTCTTTTAGTTTGGCCAATTGGCATCCTAAATTAACTGAAAATATTAAGAAATTAAAATATATTAAATATAAATTTATAATATTGAAGGCTGGTATTAATTATAATCAGAGAGAGCTTTCCAAGTATCATTTATAAAGTTTTAAAGAGATAAACTTTCATTTCAGCTTTTGTCAACTGTGCCCTGGATGTCAACTGCTCTCGTAGAACTGTTATATCATATGTGAACAAATATGCCCGGGTGAGATTGTGGATAAAACGAAATACGCATCGCCTTTTCATCGCAGACCATCATTCCAGTCTACAGTCATTTCCTGTTTCAGGATTGCAATAAGGATGGTCTCATCTCTTGCCTCGACTATGCTGCCATCCACCAGCTGGGACCTGTGGGTTGCCTCCAGGAAAAGCCGATTGACCCATTCTTCTTCCATGATTTCATCGGGTGCCTCAGCAGGCACTTTTACAAAAGCGCAGCTCACAAAATTCTGATTGGGTGGAAATTATTTTTCAGCATGTTTTGGTCTTTGTTATCACTGATAACATGACAAATACAGACATAGCTTTCTTACTCTAAACAATTTAACTAGATTTTATAAGTAGAGGTTGACAATGTGATGTAGGCAAGAGCCACCGTAACAAGTAAGACACAACTAACAAAACATGCTTATTTAAAACCTTTAAGTACACCTAATGTTCCTAGTAGCAAGTTGGAAGAAAAACAAAGGTTGTGAACTCTCCTTAAGTAATCAATACAAGTTGTAATTGTGAATTAATGTATGGTGATTATTGACGGTTAATCAGTAATTATTTGGAAATCGTGAGATGTGATCTTGTGTTGAGCACTCTCAACAGGACACGCAGGATTGGCACAATTACACAGAAGACAAACACTTTGAGCCCTGAAGATGATCTCAATAAAGATTGAAATATTGGCCCGATAAAGAAAATGTTAACCTACATCACACTAGACCACATCTAATGATTTCTGAATAATTGTGAATTAACACTAATAAATCAGTCTTATTATCAGTAATAATAAACAAGCCCCCATTGTCATGTAATATGTGTAAAATTATTTTCAAGGTTTTTTAAAAAATGTTATTATGTTACAAACAACAAAGGTGTGATTTAAAAATGTTGTATGATAATAATATTAATGTGGAGAAATAATCCATTGATTTCAGCACTAGGGAGGGAATTGCAAGGCCAATGGCATTTTATTTGTCTTAGATGATTGATTGCTAAGGAGGGTTCGGGTTGAAAGGTGTTTGACTAGAGGGTTTGGATGAGGTTCGGGTTTTTTTAAGGTATCTGTATCGACTTTTTATTTGTTTTGAAGACAAATGGTATTTGGGTGTCTGTCTGGATAGTAAGGGTAGATAGGAAGTAGGGAACTTGGGTAATGGTTAGAAGGATTTTTGATTGAAGCTACTGGATTCATTGTAGGCTGAAATGCTAGATTGAATCCAACTATTCAATTTCATATGTCCAGATTGATTATTGAGTAGGTTGAATAGTTTATATTATATATGTTCGACTATTCTTTAGAGTCAAGTTTGGGTTTCCAGGTAAGTCTTTTGTCTATGTAAAATACCAAATAATGTACCACATTACTTGCTGGGTAAGGAACACGTGTTAAAACGAAGGGTGAAGTTATTTCCTGAGGGTTGGTTTCATTTAGTTTAACACTTTACTTCCTGAACCATTCTTCCAAACAGGAGATTAGGTCCTGGGTGTTTCTGAAGGCCTGAAGAGCTTCTGTGTCAGGATTGATAGGAAGGTCTGCAGTGTGTAGTGAGTAAAGGATCAAACTGAGCATGCTGTCTTGCGGAAGACCCAGTCTGTATGTTTCTAGACAGACCAGAGAAGTTCATATTATAAACAATTTTAACAGTAACATATATTAATAGTTGAGGCCATCGAACTTATATTTTATTTTACTTCTCAACGCAAATATGTTCATCAACATTGTGATACCTGAGTTTTATGTACTTTAGGGAGCGATTGCCGCTTGCATCTACAGTTGTTCAAATTATAAAGTTTGACCACTGTTTTAATATACTGGAGTGAAATACTTCTTAACACAAGGTAATGATGGCTTTTATTTCAAACTTTACAAATAAATAATACTTTTGAAATGAAGAACGGAAAAGCAAGAATGTGTGAAATTAAAATTTTCCTATTATCAATATTTTCCAAATAAATTTTTTTACAAAATTAAAAGATAAATGTTCTCTTGGGTTTTATTGATGATTTTCTTGTCTTTAGGACACCTAAAATACACACAAAATTATAACAGCAAATATCTATCTATCTATCTATATATATATATATAGTCCTGCCTATTAATCCCAACCTAATAAAAAATGGTTATGGTAGAGTAAGTATTCCCATTTCAACATAATGCCACTGTTATGTGCATAAATATAAATTAAAGTACAAAAACCTTATAAATACTTTATAAACCACAAACAGAAATAATTTATATCATGAAATAAAAATTTACCAGTTTTTTTTATTTATGTTGTTTATAGGTTATAATGTGTTGTACTGGAATAGTCAACAATGTACTAAAGACTATTTGCACATGATAAGATAAGCGTTTGAGTTGAGTTTCTAATCCGGAATGCATGTAGACAATGACTACTTATAATGCTTATTTTAAATATTCAGTCTGCACTTCTTTACAACTTGTAAATACAAGCATTCTGTCAAATTTTGTAGTGTCTTGTAAAAAAGTAGAATCTATCAGTTTATTTTTTTAATTGAGAGAATCTGTTTTAATACAGCAAACAGATTAGAGATAAGAAGCAGCGATCTGCTTAATTTACTGTTTTGTAAATATTTCTATGCAAGGCCAAAATATTTTATCCCACTTTTTTTCCGGTTGTGCATAGTCTTTTACTACAAACTCAAAAACTTCAAAGTTGCCTATGCTAGATGTTTAAAGAAATTAGAGAATTCTAATTATACATGTAACATAAGCAAACCAATGGAAATTATAATTAACAAAGAATTCAAAAATTTTGGTTCATATAGTTATAAACGTGTAATATTAATTATCATCATATTATAATTATTATAGTCTCATGGTAAAATATTGATATAAAAAATTAAGGCAAATGAACATGTCAATACACGAAAATTTAATGATGACCAAATGGTCCATAATGAACAAATTACAAGTTTATCTATCACCCTCCATAGCTGGAGAAATCTCACTATAAAAGATTCTTCTACAAATGATGTTTTTGTTTTAAACCTGAATTTTTTTAAAACTTGTAATGTAAGTACCAACTGAATCCTTTCCCAAACCATCATGTGTGTTTTGAAAAATTAATCTTTATCATAAACCATTGATGAAACTTAAAAAATTAAAAATGGGGCATTTAATGGAACATAATGATAAAAGGAAACAAGTTGAATATTCATACACCCTCACTTTTCCTTGTTCGTTATTTTAAATACAATACATTATTATCTTAATTTTTAATAAGGAAGCGACATTATTACAATGCACAAAGAAGAGGAAAACTGATTTCACTATCCAACAATAAATAATAATTTTTGAATCTTTTAATTTTCTAGTAACTGTTGATGTATCTATCACTTCATAGTGAAATGCATTAAAATATTGGGGTTTTTAAAAATTTATTTATAATTAAATACAGGTATTTTTGCTTTTCCCTCTATTACTAGGTAGCGTAATAACAGGTGGGTTGAGGAAAAAAGAAGACCATCATTCTTTCAGAGCGGGACAGGGTCTACTATGCACTATTAGCTATATTTATAACACTTCCTTCCTCAAGATTTATTACCCCTGGGGGAACATACAGCTATTATCTTATGATTAATTACAATAAGTGAAAATGATCTAAATTGAAATGAATTGTCAATTCACATTTGAAAATGTACATATATATTTTTTGGCTTTGGCGGAGCTATCTGCCTCGAGTTTTGAAAATATTAATATTGATAATATATGATAATAATACAATGGATAGGATAACTATAGTTATTATGAAGCTTAATATATTTTCTTTTTCAGTTTAATGCTGAATTCTGGAGTCTACTCTGGAGAAACATAATGGAGATGTTTCTAGTAAGGGTTGGCTTGTCATAGGTGGAAGATTAGAAAATGAGAAGTTTTTCTCAGTAGATGAATTTCCAGCAGGCTGCTTTTATCAGCAGCATATCCTGTAACGTTCTTAGTTCTACAGCGTCTTTGTGAAAATTTTTTAATCTCAGGTGTCGGGAAAACACCCAAAATTGGTTTATTTCTGTTATGTGTGCCAAATGGTTGCTGTTGATTTGGAGAGCTGTATCTTTGAAGAGTGTAGTAGATCCTCTCAAATTTATCTTTTATTGAAATTTATTAAGATTCGGATGAATAGAGATGAATGTTTAGTGGCATTGATATACTTTGATATACCCAAAAATAATTTTGGGACGGATGTTAAGGTAAGTAATTCTTAGAGTTTGGATTAAGTACTTGGCCTTTGGAATGATAGTTAAAAAGTTATTTTGAACTTGACTTGGTATTGGTAACATGTAGAATATCTCAAATTCTTGCTCCATGAATTGTGAAATACACTATCTGATCCTTTTCTAATAAACAATTTACTCTTAACATATTTTTAAAATCTAAAACATTCTGAGGGTTTACATAATGCACATTTTATATTTTTAATAATTTTCTGAACTTTAAGTTCTATAACACTGATAATAGTTAGATAGAAAGTTGTTAATTTTTAAAATGAAAGAGAGTTCATAATGTCTTGTAGAATATTACAGAGCAACTGATAAGGATAAGCAACTATTGACACGTGCCTTTAATTTCTGTCAATAATGCGTTTGTTTAACGGTTTTGACCATGAGATTAATTTTTATTTTTCATATATTTTCATTAGATTGTAGGGTTTGAATTGTTCCATTAAATTCTTTAATATTTTTGTTATTTACAGAGTTCTCAAATTGTAATTGGTTTTGCTATTTATTTTTAATTTGTTTTTATGTGTAGGAAAGGTTCACCATCTGAGTTATTGTTTCCCTGTAATAAGTTTTATTAAGGGACGAAGACTGTTAACAATCCCTCGTCTGTGTCTAGTTTTTGCCTTTGCTAAAGTTATTTATTCTATCATTAATAGGCCATTAACTTCAAGTAGGGTGTAACTTCTTCTTTTATCATATTAAATTTTACATGTGATGATAATTGATGGTGTTGATTGTTTAAAATTTGATAAAAGGGCATTTTAAATCAAAATGAAGGAAAGTGTTGCTGTATCAAGGTTGATGGGTTATATTCCTCTTCAAAACAAAACAGGGTGTGCTCACTTCTAGCGTCATTAATACTTCATCGTTCTAATGAATTGTGATTTTTGAAATATGCTATCAGTATTCTTTGTTTTTATTTATTCTTTGATACATATTTATTTAGAAATTGTAGATGCAGTCTGGTGAATTTTTTGATATTCTCAATATCAATTCTCTTTGATAGAATTCATACAAATTTTCATTTTGCTGAGAGAAGAATTTCTATGTAGTTATTTTCTGTTACTTCAGCTGCTGAAACTTTAAGTTTGCTCCTCAACCAAGGTAGTAAATATACATATTGAAAATTGTTTAGTCAATTGGTCTATGGATGTGTTCATTAACATTTGTGATTTCGTTGAATCTTGTCAAAACATTGTTTCCATTGAACGCTGGAACTATGTCCAAATATTCGCTTTTGAATTCGGGGGAGAACCATTTTTTAAATATTGGTTTATTATTAAAGAAAGATTTTTCAAACTGGTTGCAAGAATTTTGATTTAAACTGCGTGTTTGTTTATATTAAAAAGATGGATCCTATGACCATATTCGCCGTTTCCTGCTCATGTTGATGGAAGAGGCCTGTTTATATATTCCGAAAAAGCCCTAAAGTAAAGTGTTCACGGGTCAACCGCCCATTCCCTATTCTTAATCGGGTGAGAATGATTCCTCTTATACGATTTATGTCCTCCGAAGGCCTGCTGTGGACCCATGATTGGTAGGAACTTCTTGGCCAATCCGACCCACTCACGGTTCCATTTTCTTTTGATTATATTTTTTATTCCATTTCTGGTTTATTAATGCTGGATCGCGGTGATCTGGTGCCTATTTCGGCCTTTTGGAGATGGTTATTCACGTTCAAACAATAAGATCCAACTTTTCAAAATAGACACTGTCTTTGTCACAATCCGTTTTGAATGAAAACGTTGAAACTTATGAACCACCACCATCGGAACTCCATGGAAAACCCACGAACAACAGCTGCTATTAATGAATTTAAGCTTTGTTTTCATTGAATAGAAATTGTCGAAACTTCCTTCAAGGAAAAGTGTAATAAATATTTGCTAATTGTAATCGTACAGTTAAGTTAATTTATATTTTTTTAAATAATCAGATGTACAATTGAAATTCTTTTTTGTGTCACTCACCGGCTTTGTCCCAACTCGAAAGTTTAAATCACTAAAACAACGTTTTACTTGGTGTTTTCACAAGGAGAAATATCGTTATTAAACTGATTAAATCACTGGTTGAATTGGATTAATCTAGGCAATCAACCACGGCTGAGATATCCCTTTATTCAAATAATCGTTTCTGTCGCTTTCATGAAGAACGAATCGAAAGTTCTAGTATTAATTTTCTTCCAGGTATTTGCATTTAAGCAGGCCGAGTTACTTGAAGAGAGATATACAATAAAATGGAACAAATCTTCTGTAGGGATTCTAACGTGTTTTTTATATGCCACACACAAGAAAAAGATAAGACTAGCAAAGGGAGTAAGGTTTGTTTCCCGAATGCGATATACTTACGAGTTATGATTCCTGTTCGGGCACCGTGTTCTTTATAAAGGAATTATTATTTTCTTTCATCTTTTTTTCCCTAATCTTCCCTTCAAATAAAGCTTTTATTCAGTTTTTGCAACAAGGAAAAATTGCCGTAGTATATCGAAAGAAGAGCCATAGCGAACATTCTGAAAATGTTCAAACATTTTAATTGATCTTCGAATATGGCTATCCTCGCTGGCTCAAGATGGTAAAGGCCAGGAAAAAAATGGATTTAAGCCGATCTATATTATTTTGGATTTGAAATAGCCAAACTCCATTGCAATTATAATTCGACTTCTACCAACTCCAGAGTTCGGTTAAGTGTCAAGAAATAATGTAATATTAAAATGTCTATGGAGTGTGAATAGGTTAGGCTAGGTAGGGTTTAAGGTTATGTTAGTTTAGGTTTAGGATTTGCTTTAGGGACGAGTTAAGTTAAGAGTGGGTTTCTACAACCGATGAGCATATAGGTTGGACTTACCAGATCTGGTCTGTTTATCCTAGTTATTTTTGTTCGCCAGATGTTTTAGTATTTCACCATCTTCAATGGTGGGTCTGTCCGTTAGGTTAGTGTGCATGCCGTTTCGTGGACAATATGTTGCAACACCAAAACACGGGGAGGATAAGCTGAATGATTGCAAACACTCATTGAAGTTCATCATCACATAGTCTCATAGAAGAAAATTCACAGCAGTCAAAATATTGAGCAAAACAAATTCATCCATGACAAAAGTAAAACTTCCTGTTAATCCCAGACTATCCCCGTCTTTACTAGCTGTATGTTTTAGGTTGAACCTTTGGCATTCTTAAATGGGTTAACTTAAGTACTTAACATGTTTGCAATGTTAACTTAAAGATCAACATGTTGGTTTTTCCAATCATCCTGAACAGTTTATCCTCGCTGTTTTGTTGTGCCAAATGCGTTTTGGCATTTCGCCTTATTTGGAAGGTTTATGCAGTGGTTTGTCTGTCTATTTTCTTGTGAGTATTTCATATTTGGAGAAACACCACCAAACATACCACAGAAGGATAGACAGGAAACGACTACACGAAAAATGATCTAGGGGCAGACCTCAAAAATTAGCCTAAAATCTTCTAGAATATTTCTAAATTTTAAAGATTATATCTAACTATTAAGTATTTATAAATAATTAACGGAATGGTAGCGTTTAGATATTAACTATTGATCGATCCAGGATGCCCAGGATTTAGTGACGTGCTGATTTCTTTATTAAGTGTGTAGGATAACGTTACAGGAAAAAATGATAGGCGCACGGTTTTCGCTGATGCTTTATCTATAAGGATAACTTTTGGTTAAAGTAAAAAACAAAAATGTAAATTTATGTGGCTTTTCAGGAGGAAGGAAGAGTTCACATGAGAAATTCGCGATACTCCGGTGGTATAAAGTTTTCACAATTAATTAATGAAAATAACTGTGAGTCTTATTAAGTGGGGTGTTGTTTACCTGAATGGAAGAGCTGTCGCCGTGGCAACTAGATGCTCCTCCCGGCTATTGATTGTATACCTGTTCCAACTCCTATACACGTGTCTTCAGCCCTTAACTGTTCTTTTCCATTTGATTCAATTACCGAGGGAAATCATGTTTCGTCCTTTTAAATCGCTTTGCGATGGTCGTCGTCAAAGCTGGCTAATTTGTCAAATTAAATCATCGTGTAGCTTTCTATTTATACAAATGGTTTCAGCCTTAAATATATCAATTAACATATTTTTATATCATTGTATGTATAGTATTTGTATTGTACCTTTATGTTGTATCTTCGTGGTTTATTTCAAATTATCTTTATTAGTCAATTTTGAATGAATTTGGGGCACGTAATATATTCTTACTAGTTCCTCTCCTTACCTTAATTCCATAACATAATATGGATTGTGCTACGTCGAAATAAAATGATTTTTGAGTAAATAAAGGTAAAATGTTACTAAATGTTCGCAATTTGTAACAACGTTTTCTGATTCTCTTTACCAATGAAAATTTGCAATTTATTCTTATTTTATTAATTTTAATTAAATTAACCGGTATGTTCTTGTTAGGTGGCTAAAACAAAATAGAAAATACAAACTAATAACAAACAAATGTTAATCCTCATTTTTAATAACTGATTTACTCAAGAATAGTAAAAATGAAGATTACTCATTTTGTAAGCAAACACCTTTTCTCGTCTTTCTCCATTTTAAACCAGTTGTATTCTCTTTAAACATGGAAATATTGAACCAGACGCGTCCTCAATATTATTGTGAGAAGAGTCATCGTGGTCACCGGCAAGTGGATATCGCAGAGGCAGTTGTCGTTTCTCAGAGGGTAGTTTTAGCTTTGGCTTTAGCCCGATTCCTGGAGACCGAAAGTGCCAAAGGAGGCCTGATAGTGGACCTCAGCTCATTACGACGCTAATGGAGGACCGAAATATTGTCATTGCTGCTAGACGGAACCAAAGTGCCTGCAAGATCCTAAATGAAGGATGTTTGTTAAGGTCTTTATCAACACAAACGATTCGTAACCGTTTGTGGGAAGTTGGCCTCGCATCTTTGAGCAGTTAAAACAGAACACCAATTGGAACGCTATTATGTTAGTAAACGCTTACTTTTTCTTTACGATAAGTCGCGTTTCTGTCTGTATAATGAAGGCGCCGAAAAGTCTACCAAAAGCAGCGGCGTATCTAGCCGAATATCTTAGGTTCGAATTCTGCTCGTGCCATTGACTTTTATATCTAATCTAAAAACTTTAATTAATTTTAATATATTAATTGGTCAACCGGACCACGAAATTAATAAATTTAATGATTTTATTTTACTTTAGTTACAAAAGGAAAGGGATTGAAGGAATACTGACGGAATATTAACAATGTTTTTCACGAAAGAAATTATGTTTGTTTAAATCTGATATGTTTTTTAATGAAAAGGTTTTAACGTTAGTTTTCTAAATTTTTTGGTTAAGCCAATTTATTCTATGTGACATTTTTTTTTATTAAGTGAGTTAATAATTTCTGTCCTTTTAGCTGCTAAATCAATAATAGTAGTATAATCAGCGTAACTAAGGATTTTCCCGAAAATGTTAATCTTAAAAAAATCGTTAATAAGGAAAAAGATAAGACCTAAAATTATACCCTGTGCCACCCCACATTTAGTTGGTAATAGTGTACTACAGCAAGATCTAATTCAAGTTTTCTGAGCCCTATCAGAAAGATTTGATTAAAAAATATGAAGAGCAGTTTACAGCTTACTCCAAAAAAATTCTTACCTTTTTTTAAGAATCCAATTCCTAAGTAAACAGATTAGTAACTAGAGATAGGGCTTGTTCCTTTTTACTGTTTCACTAATAAACTAATATTATTTTTATTATTCTTTTATTATTTTTAGAACTCGTAGGAGAGTTTTATTCCCATGAGGATTATTTCGGTAAAGTTTGGTTCCCCGACAAAATCTCTATACGTAGCGAATATTCTCATAGCTCGACAGTGAAAAGAGTCAAATAATAAATGATTGCCTATCAGTGTTTTAGGCTCATTTAGCTAATAGAAGGAAGGTAATTTGGCAAACATTGAGAATGTTTGACTTTTCGCCGAGCTAAAAACAAATGAATCTAATGAGAAAGTCGCAATTTACCTTCTTCTCCGGTGAAAAAGGTACCATTATAAAGTATTTGATATGTACATAATAAATTTTACCTCTTTCATTAGTTGATTAACATACAATATTATCCTAATTGATATTTCTTAATAAAATAATGTATTTGTGAGCAGTGTATTTGAGCTTTTTTACTTTAACCTTTTGTAACGGTTGCCCTAAACCTTTTAAGCTATAAACGGTTGTCAAGGAAAACCCACCTTTTATTGAAATCTGCTGATTCGAGATAAAACATTGACGATTGACAAACCACTTGAAACCTCAAAATAATTCTTGAACATCTTGGAATATTTCACTTCAAGCGATGTTTCTCTATAGGATTGTTTAAATTTGAGCCACGGTTGGTTTTTATATTCAAAAATATTTGTAATATTTGTAACGAGTCTGCGAGGGATTGATTATACTTGTATAGGGTTGATATTTTTATATTAAAACTGCTACTTTAACGATTCTTTACTTTACACTTTCAATTACATTCGTTATGGTAACATTTATGGTCACTCATATTGTATTTTTAAACTAAAACAGTCTAACAACTCGGAAAAACATTTGATCGACCTTTACATTTTTTTGTATAGCTCAGTATCAAATTTATTTTTATGTATCAATATTTATCAAGACGTAACTTTTTATTGATTGGCACTTGTTTTACTAAACGGTCATCAAGGAAAACTCACTCTTTATTGAAATCTGTAGAAAATTAACAAATCGCTTAAATCTACAAACGATAATGAAATCTTGGAATATTTCATTTTAAGCGTTGTTTAATTATTTAGACTTGTGTTAACACCTGTGACTGCAATGCTATGGCTGCGGTTACTATGAATGAGAATTCTGACGAAACTGACGAGTACGTCCTCGTCAGAACAAAGTGGTTACATTGTGCGAGTTTCCTTACAACCAGTACGTTTCTGCTTCCCAGCAAAATGGACTAACTTAATGAATGTTATTCTTTTGCGAGTTTGATTAAGCTATTGCGAATAGGTGGTTAGAAAACAGAGCATGTTAACTACTTATTTTTCCACAAGAGATGAGAAGGGAAAATTACTAACTTCTTGCTAGTCCATGTATGTTTAGCGGTCATAATTTAACGTATTAATTTAGATGAAATTTGAAAAAGCAAAAAAAAGAGGGAAAATTGAGGGAAGGTTGAGATGAGTTCGTGTACGAGGAGATCGAAGTCACGATAGCTTAAGTGGTTAGAGCAAAGGCTTATTTAGCCGAAGGTCGTTGGTTCGAATCCTGCTCGTGACACTAACTTTTCGTCCGAACAAAACACCTTAAATAAAAAGAATTATTCATTAGGATAATTAATGTAGTCAATTAGGACCACTAACCACCTATGGCTTATTGATAGTGTTGATTGCTTGAGAAACTTTCTTCCACTTTGGCTGAGAAATATCTCTGTTGTGATATTTTTTGTTGTTCATGTCCCACAAACACCGATTCTCAAAAACAAGACATCAATTTATCTATATCCACGATGCAATGTCAAAACTGTCTAAATTGAACGTCAGAACGCGCGAAAAAATCAAACTGGTTTGAACGATCGAATGGTTCCGATATGCACATCGCTGCCAAAACACTCCCATTGGAAATCAAGTATTTGATTGTCTGGCTCGTCAGAACAAAATTTTGCCAGAATTGGCTTCCATAGCGACCGTAGCCTAGTGCGGCAAATGTAAACTAAACGTTCGGAATCGGTTTCTCAATTTCCGCGGTAATCTGCAAATAATCAAGGGATTTGAATCGTTCCCGGAGGTGATATTTCCGTTTTCAGGTGTAATATTGCCAGGTAACACTACAAATAAAACAATCTATTTAAAAAATAAATTGATATTTCAATTAGTAAAGTGGTTGTTGATGTTAATAAAAAGTAGTAATGTTAGCCATGTTTAGCAATGTCTTCCTTCACCCTTTTCTGACCCACCACTGGTGTAAGGTAGATAGATAGATTGTGTAGGAGCCGGTCTGTGAAATGCAACCAGAACATTGGTCTCTTGTGCATTATTTTTTTAAATCTAGAGCTTCACGTTAAGCTTGAGGCTTTGTACCAGACCCCAAAGCTTTTTAAAAGGCTCCCATGTGAATCCTTCAGACGCTGGCTTTTCCTCTCTAGGCTTTTCCTGACCGTCATAGGACATGTTCCGCTGTTTATACTTCTTCTTGGCAATACCTAAACCTATATATGCCTCCGGAGTCTTCAGATCCCATTAAAGTTCAACTATCATTCTACTCCCAGCACGTCGTAAATTTACCTAGTTTCTGTGATGGTCGTTTCATAAACGCTTTGGCATTCCGCCGTCCAGGGCTACATTCTCATTTGGCGGCGTACCTATCATTAATCCATTGTCTGATGGTTCCGCGTTTTGTCAGTTTGGTAAGCTACGAAAGAGTACAGAACTAATAGGTGTTCCCATTGAACTTTCCTTGGCCAATTTATCGACTTCTTCATTGCCCCTCTGCCCTGTGTGTCCTGGCATTTCTGCCAGGGCTCTAATGCAGTCCCAAACTACTCTGGACTTTGCCATCTGTGCGACAATATCCTTCATTGCCGCCAGGCTGTCTGAGTGGATGGCTATTGAAGATTTCAGTTCATTAACTAAGCAAACCACTGCAATGGTCCGTCAATTCTCGCTGGTTTTAGTTTACGCAATTAGGTATTTCACTTCTTGATTGATTAGAACAGAAACCATAACACCTATAAGTGATTGTAATTTGATTATACTCAAGTTGACTACAATGTTGATGTCGAAATACGTTTGGCAGAAAAGAAAAAAAACAACAGCAAGAATAATCGGACAGTCGGACCAGGATGATCAATCCAATAAGGAGGTTATCATTCTTCAGGTTCATCACAACACATAGCTCAAGGGGGAAGGAGTTACGAGCAGGATTCGAACCTATTAGCTCAAGTGCTTAGAGTGGCATATTGAGCCGAAGTTCGTGGCTTCGAATCCTGCAAGTGAAACTAACTCTTTCGTCACCACAAAGACCTTACACAAAAAAGAATAATTAATTGACTTAATTAAAATGTTTGAACATTTTCAAAATATTAACTATGGTCTCTTATTTTTGATATATTATGAATAATTTTCCTTGTTGCAAAAATTGAATAAAAGCTTTATTTGAAGGGAAGATTCGGAAAAGAATACGAAAGAAAATAATAATTCATTGTATAAAGAACACCGTGCCCGACACACGGATCATAACTTTCAAGTATATCGTATTCGGGAAACAAACCTTACTCCCTTTGGTAGACTTACCTTTTTCTTGTGTGTGGCATATAAAAAACACGTTAGAATCCCTACAGAAGATTTGTTCCATTTTATTGTATATCTTTCTTCAAGTAACTCGGCCTCCTTGTTGGAGGCATACCTGGAAGAAAATTAATGCAAAAAGTTTGGATTCGTTCCACACGAATGCGATAGAAACGATTATTTGAATAAAGGGATCTCTCAGCCGTGGATGATTGCCATTCCGTTTTATTAATTTCAATTCAATCAAGAACAGTGGTTTAATCAGTTTTATAACGATACTTCTTGCGGAAAGAAAAAGTAAAACGTTATTTCTATTTATTTAACCATTTGGGTTGGGACAAAGCCGGTGAGTGATATAAATATGAATTTCAAACTTTGCATTCAGATTATTTAAAAAACACAAATTAACTTAACTGTAGTAAGGATTACAATTGGAAAATATTTATTACTTTTCCTTGAAGGAAGTTTCGACAAATTCGATTCATTGAAAACAAAGCCCAAATTCATTAGAAGCAGTTTGTGGGTTCTCAATGGAGTTCCGAGCATAGAGATCAAATTCTCTGATACACTTCATAAGTTTCAAAGTTTTCATTCAAGACGGATTGTGATAAAAGGCTGAAAGGGAAATACCGAATTGTAACCTTTTTTTCTTGCTCCACAAATCAAGTATATTTTTTGAAAAATGTAAATCTTTCGAAGAGTGTGCTTTAATACTTTTAAAGAAGTTTGCCTTGTGGATGCAAAATAATTATATAAATTAATTATACATTTTTTCCCATCTTAAGACATAACGACCGCGGTCATCTAATGCTGAAAATTCGATAAAAAATCGATCATAACGAAATGGCAGCGAATGAGGGACGAATGGACGATAAACCGCTGAGTATCAAGGGCTCGTTGATGGCTGGCTCTCAGAGGATCTGAAGAGTAGAAGAGAATTTCCACCCCATTAAGAATAAAGCATGGTAGGGTGAACCTGGGGACACTTACTTTTGGGTTAACACCGTATAATCATTAGGAGTAATAGGAAGTTTAACTAACAATTTATTATATAATTTTGCTTTTAATAACGCGTATTACCTCTTCAGGCCTCGCGGAGCGGCTTAAGTCTCCAAAGCATCCCATAAATAAGTGACCAGATTTGTTCTTGTGAAGCAGAATCCCATTCTTCAGCAAGAGCGGCTTGAAGATGTTCAATTCTAGTTGGAAACAGCGAATTCGTCTCTAAATCTATCATATATGCCATAAGTTTTCTATAGTATTTAAGCAGGAGAACGTATTGGCTAATTCCGTGTGGTAATACCTACATCCTTCAAGAAATGGGTGGCACGAGCGTCTTACGTTAAAGCATTGACATGGATTAACACGAAATTGTCCCCGATAAATAGAACAAATAGAAAAAATAAACAGATCGCACAGCTTTCAGAAGACCTTCTTGACTTCCTTAGTACAGTCAAATATCCATTCCGTATGCTAATAAGTTCGGTACCGGCATGGAAGTTGATTCAAACATATACCATAACGAACTGTCATTGAAAACGCACACACACAGTCCCAGTGATCTGATTGCCACAAACCACTAATCCCTGAAGAGAACATTGATAAGGTGCCCAAGATAGAAACTGATTTGCGAATAGCCGTCTTTTTACTCCACAACTTTTCAGTAGTAGAGAAGAACCTGATGCGGGAAGTCTAGAGACTAGGCTTTTGTCACCGAGCCTTCTGTTGACTATGTTTGCGGTCACCCTTAAATTATGGAGCCCGTAACTTTAGAGTCGACCACCTATCAGTAAGCCGTTAAATGATGTTGCCGCAGTAAGAACAACACCATCTCTCTCAGTTCTACCTCTATCTTCGATCTGCACTTCCGGTATCCCTAAACCATGGTAGCGAGCGCAGAGCACTTTCAGGACTTGGGACATAAAACGGACGCGACATCTCCACATCTCCTCGACTTAGAAACACTGCTTTTAAGGACGAAAATGTTTACTCGTTTTGTATCATTCATAAGGTAAAGTATAAAAAAACTTAATAAAAGACTTTATTTATTGTCTTTTTATTACAATAAAAGAATTTATTCAGTTTTAAATAAAAACCGTATTTACTATTTTTCAAAATGAATTTAAAATAAATTTAAGTGTCTTTGTTCAGATATTATTGAACATTAAACTGAATTTATTCACGAATTAAACGGGAGGTTAGGGATTCAAGGAAACTATTACTGCGCCTATGCTTACGCTTATAACGATGTGTTTACTATTTTGTAAAAATAATACGATAAATTTAAAAAACCCGTAAGTTTTCTTTGACAAGTTGATTAGACATTCGTAGACTTCCTATTGCAATTTTTAAAACAGAAATCCAATAAAATTATCCTCTCGTAAGATATAAATTGTTGTTCCACACAATGCCATAAAAGAAATCCCCTGGTCTTTGTTTAATGTTTAAAACTACGATTAAGGCTAATAACAGGGGCAAACAAACTTATTTCCCAAAAACGAAGGTTCGTGCTCGGCTATTTTGAAAGTGCGTCATTCGGACGACCAAACAAGCGAGTGGATATGTGAAGGTCGAGTTGTATCTAACTCCTCCTCTTTGACCTTCTTCGCCGAAATAATATATAAGGCCGATTTTTAACGTTTCAATCTGTTCATTCTTAATAATTTCACCGGAAAAGATATCTGTCTTACTACCCACCCCAACAGATCCTATATTATCAAGTCAGCTATAATGGAGGATGAAACTCGCCCCATTGCTACGCCATTAAATAATAAAGTAATAAATGCCTTTAAAACAAATAAAAAAGTAATAAAGGTAATAAATGTCGCAACTGAAGTAGCCGTAGAAACTCGGAAGTTTGAAGTCCATAATTCAATATCAAGAAAGATTATGGTTTTCTTAAGTTTCATTGAGCCCAATACAATTCTCATTGATTCGTCCTTTCTCCATAGGTCACCAAAAATTTTAGTCCTCTGTTCTTTGCAGAATTAGCAGTTTAAGCTGTTTTCAAAATATGTTCATCACAATCCAGTTGAAATCAAAATAATAAATGCCATTCTGCGGTGGCCGGTTACGGTCACCCTGCATGGCTTATTATAGCCTGATTGTATTGGACGGAATCTTCATTCATGGTTAGTTTAATATTACATTATTGACCGATTCCAGCTTGGAATATTTCAACGTATAAATAGTTCGAGCCAAATTTTACCATTATACGAGGAAATGTGCGTGAAAAATTTCATACAGCAGGCAAGTTTTATTATCTCAATCTACAGCTTAGTAAGATAAGATTGGGCTCTGAAACATCAACACGCCAGTTTTTTTAAAATACGATAATACGGCCAAGTACTTCCTCATTTTATTGACATCCATTTATGATACATTTTCCTCTTAAAACGAATTGCACATCTGCTCAGAAGGAACAACTGTGACATATCATTAAATATACCTGTTTATAAAATAACTCCTTCAATTCATAAATCGTCAGGAGTATATAAAAGTAATTTAATAAAAAATAAAATCTATATTGACAAATTTAATTAACAGAAAGTTAACAAAATTGTACTAACAAAATAAGTTAATTACATTCAGAATATTCCTTTTTTCTAAAAACACAACGAAATGAGACCGAATAAAACTCTCCAACAAAAATAACTTTAAAGAACTCATATTTTACTGATGATATCGTCTTAGTATAACGAATTTAAGGCGAAAACAACTCTTTCCTCATGGCGAATCAAGTAAAAAGAATAAGAAAAAAAGTAAAATCCTATTGAAAGTTTTGTTCCTCTGTTTGAGGTTTAACACATTTTTTCTCTAAAAGGTCAAAGTCTGTGAGGAAAATGGCAAATAAATTATCTCCATTGAAATTATATTTGTAACTATAAAAATTATATTTTTATAATTCGCGAAAGCGACACATCATTGGGAGAAAATGCTACAGTTCGACCTTTTACTTTTAACATACTTTGGGCAAAAGGACCTGCGACGTTTTTAACGAGATTTAAAGAACTTCCGAACAGGGACCAACGTATTCAAATCTCACATTTTACGACTGACTGTTAATAATTATAAATAAATAACTAAAGTTTGATTATTATCTTACCATAATAAACGCGCTACACTCGAGGTTTCTTGTTATTCCGTGGTCCTACTATTCAAATTAATTCCATTTTTTAATGACTTCTCAGTCTTTTGTTCTATAACGAGAAAGTTCGTAAATTGAAGCTACTTTGTTAGTTTCTTTTGTAAGTCATTAACATTGAACCGTGAGATGCCATAATCATTTCTAACAAAAATATGATCTGCCTCTTGAGGAAATGCAAGGCGAGTATGTAGTCTTAGCGTTATTTTGTTTTATAAAAATTGTCTTAAGATGGAAGAAGGAAAATAGGAAAATGACAAGACTTGCGTACGGACCTCATATTATATTCTGTGACGGCAGAAAAAAAAACCGGTTGGTACGAAGGACGTTTAAATATTTATAAATTCATTCCCATGCTAATTGCACAAAGCATAATTAATGAAAAAGTTTTGAACAGCCAATTAATTCACGATTAAAAAAACCCACTTTCTTCGGAATTTCAACATTGGTCCAAAAAATTATTTCATCAATGCGAATTTGTTATCTTTTTTCCCATGAATTAAGATGCGTCCTGAAAAACCGCCTATCCATGAATCTATATTAGTGCGATTATGTCTGCGCGTTTTCACGGATTTAAGGGTCTGATAACCGTAACAACTGACTGCATGCTAGACGAGAAAAAGGTTGGCATGCCAATTCAGAATCTTTGATCTGGTCTGACATGACAAGGCCTTTCTCATGATGCAGAACGGTTTTCAACGCATAAGGAACTTGACAGTATCAAAAACTCGAAAATACCATCAAATATTTTACGCCAAAATTTATTTTACCTTGGAACGTCCATTAAGCTACAGGATTCTTCCTAGGACTACGTTTAATGGAGATTTGTATGAAAAAAGATCTTTAGGCGATTTCAGACGTTTCCAAATTTTAACTAGACGTGTGATCTGTTAAATTTATTTCTAAGGCTACTGTGAATGCTAATTCTGACGAAATTTTGTTCTGACGAGTACGTCCGAAATCCTCGTGCGTGTCTTCTTACAGCCAGCTGCTTCTCAGCAAAATAACGAACTTAATAAGTTTTACTTTCTTGAAAGTCCGTTGATTAAGTTATTGTTGATAGCTAGTGGGAAAACGGTATAAACAAGAGACGAGAAAGGAGAATTTCAAACTTATTGCTAGTCTTGTGAGGATGGCGTGCAAAAATAAAACTATAACAAAAGTTGAGGAGAGGTGGACGATCCACACAAAAAGAAAATATTGCGATTGAATCCTGTCCAGTACCGAAGTAAAAAGTTACAGCACTGTAATATTGAAAATATCATTCGACGATCTCCTTTCTTTTCTATTATTTACAAGGTATTTCTATTATTGTTTTTTAAATAAGGGCGTTATTACTTTGTTCAGATAAGAGCTTATTTGGATTTTAGTTGTATTTTGAAATTATATTTGTTATTTTAATATTATTTTTTATAAATGTTACAATGTTATAATATTATTATTGTCGTATTTTCTCTGCGTCGGCCTGTCAGTCCCTTTAAAAACATGCATATTAATCCATGCATGTTTAGTGGGGCATAATTTAACACAATAATTTAAATGAAATTTGAAAAATGTCAAAAAGAGGGAAAATTCAAAATTCAGTTTTAGTTGGTGTCCAAGGTACGATAGTACAAGCGGTTAGGCCAGAGGCGTATTGAACCAAAAACCTTAAATAAAACGACTTATCCATTAGAATAAGTAATATAGGCACTTATGACCACTAACCAAATAGCTTATTGATAGTGCTAATTGCTTGAGCAACTTTCTCCCACTTTGGCCGAGCAATATCTCTGTTGTGATATTTTTGGTCGTTCATGTCCTACAAACACCGATTCTCAAAAATAAGAGTAATAAGTTTTGTTTTACGAGGGTTCTCAACAGCAGAAGTCATATAAACCCTCAGGGTACCGGTGTTTTTGAAAAAAAGCCCATTTGTAAATATGTCGGGTTCGAATGCAGGGCTGCTGGATTCGAACCCGGGACCTTGACCTTACAGTGATGAGCGCCGTGTCAAAGACGAAACCTCGCGGCCACCGACGCCCAAGTAATAAGTTTATCTACATCCATTATAAAATGTCAAAATTGTCTAAATTGAACGTCAGAAGGCACGAAACAATCAAACTGGTTTGAACGATCGAATGGTTCTGACGACATGGTGCGTGTTCTGACATGCACTTTGCTGCCGAAGTAAACACTCTCATCGGAAAACAAGTATCTGCTTGTTCGGACGAACACGTCAGAACAAAATTTCGTCAGAATTCACATTCACAGTAACCGCAGTTCAATGGATGCTTCTACACGTTTATCAACAGGTTCTGCTGACACACAATGTTAACAGTTGTCATTGTACGAGTAAGACCTGATCATAAAGGTTATGATGTCCGATCACCACTTTTATTGAAACCTTTTTCGGAGATGCTATACAAAAAAAATATATTAGAAACATGTCAGAGTATTCTAGACAATAGGATAATAACGGAAAAATATTGTAATACTTTACTTTATTTTTTATGCTATATTTTTCAGCCATTGCTGTTCAAGTATTCCAAGAAAATTATACAATATCAATCGATTTTGTAAAAGTTGTATTGAATGATATTAGATATATAAAAAGTTAAAACAAAGTGCTTTCAGTAAAGCTGGCCAATTTTTTAAAATAGCTATTTTAATAATAAGGAAGTATTTTTGTTGCAGACAAAAATGGACATTTTAGGGATAGTTATTTTTTTTCTCTATTCAATGTTTCACTTAAAAATTCATAATTACTCTCGATTGTATCCAAATTCAACGGAATAACAACCTCTGTAAATCTTGACTTAAAATCTTTTTGATGTACGTGAAGCCTATAAGGTTTTTGAGGACCAGCGAGTTTGTTTAAATTATCATTATGATACTTTTCGAAAAATGATCTAAAAGTTTGAAGGCAAACAATTTGAGAACAAAAATAATAATTATTAATTAGCGGTCACTAAACCCCATACACAATAATTATCTTCCGATTTTTCCCGAAAAATTGTATTCAACGTTTTTCAGTTAGCTCTTTGCAACCAAATTCCAAATTATTTCTTGCTAAAGAAATATTTTTTGGTATAAAACATTCCCATGAGTTTTTTAATATCGTTAATACAAAAGAAAATATTTACCTTGCTTATTTTCATTTCTTTCATTCATTTTCATGAAAATAAGTCATTTATTTACTTTTTTATTTATTTTCTTTTAAAAACCGCAAGGAAATGTTTTGTAACATAAACCAAAAAATGTAAATAAAAAGAAATTGCTCTTAAAACTTCCATGTGTATATTAAAACACCTTTAAAAAGATTTTGGGGAGCGTAGGTGGCCGCTGTAGGCATTGACACAGCGCTCATCATGTAAGGTAAAGCGCCCGTGCTGCAAAGGCCCTGGGTCAACAGATTTACAAAGTTTTTTTTTTCAAAAATACCGACACCCTTTGGGTTGATACGACCTCTGCTGATGAACTAAGTTAAAATTTTAGCTACAGATTACTTACCTTACACATTCGTACATTTTCTATAAGTAGCTTACGGTGCGACAGTGTGAGATTGGTATTATGATATCCTGTGCATTATTTTCCCATTTCATTTAATATTTTATATACGATCGGGTAAAATATTTACAACCAAGTATCGCCAAAATTTCAAATTCGGCGATCCCACGTCTGTAGCCTTATATTTTAATTTTCTAGCATATGTGCTCAAGCTCATTTCAGGAAATGTAATTCCAGCAGTGTTAGGCTGAGTATAATCCAAATATTTTTTGCCATCAAAGAAAAAGGGGATCTGGTAATCTCGAGGATTATTCTGATATCAGCTGTTTATCGTAATGTAGATTAAGTTATACTAATGAAAGACGTGGTGGTTTTCATTAGTTTTACACTTCTACTTGATCAGTGCCATTGTCAGGAGTGAATTTATGAAATGCTTGTGTTCATTATTGGCCAGTGTTATTTAAAATCACTACCAATAGACAGAAGATGTCTTGTAATTAAATCAGCGTTAGATTGAGTATAATCCAACTTTTCTGTTGTTGGAAACATGGGTAAACAGTGATTTGATCATTTGATAGGACAATTACTTCTTTGTCGTAATTTTTTTAACGAGGGTTCGCAACACCCGAAATCAAATCGACCCTCGAGGTGTCGGTGTTTTTGAAAAACATGCCGGGCCCGGGACTCAACTTTAAAATGATGATGGCTTAACCGTTGCCCCATTTTCTCGTAATTGATTATTGATTTGTTTTAATCAATTCTTCTTGAAGTTGTCAGTAGTTTCACAAAGTTGATACAACTGTGCACGGTACCTGCTGAAAAAAATTTCTGAGAGATCAGAAGTCAGTGCTACTCACTTCCAAGAGACTTTGTCTTGATATACATCAAGGATGCACGGGATTCCTTCCAAGACGTGAGGCAGATGGTGGATGGGCTCATTTTTGTGGGACGTTCTGCAGGTTATCAAGAGGCCGTAAAAGACGTAAAATATGCTTAATTTCATGTTTAGAACCCAATTCAGGAAATGCAATCAAAACAGTATTAAATGGAACATAATCCGCAATCCATAAAATAATGATTACTATGAGGTAGACAACAATTTTTACCTGCGAGGACGTTTTGAAATCCAAAAAGGTACGAATGTTAATTTTTAATTTTTTATATATATGTATATTATTATTTAATAAGTTTAAGGGCAGCCGAAATGCATTGCCAAAAGTAAACAAATTAATTGGTTAGAAAAGTTCAACAAAACACTTATGTACAATAGCACCACCAAGGAAAACAAGGAGTTGGTAAATAATCCATCCTTTTCGCAGCAAAGGAAGGTATAATCTCTATCGCAATCGATGAAAGATTTGATTAATGTATGCCTCCGGGCTTGTCTTACACACTTCAACTTCACGCGTGATCTGCTAAATGGTATGTGGGATGCTTCAGCAGCTCGTCCGTACATCCTGATATTACAAATCGCTATCAGAAGATCATGAACACCGGATCGCTTTCAGGGAAGCTAAATCCTGTCAGCGTTTTTAATCTTTATACAGCACACAGTATGCATATCACACATGTGGCAGCTCTGGCCTCGATTATATTCACTATTTTCGTGGTCCGTTCGACCAATTAATATATCACAATTATTTACGGTTTTTTATTATTTACTAAAAACCGTAAATAATTCTGGCCTCAATTTTTGTTTTTACAAAATGAATGTCGAATTTTGTACATTTGGATGAATAATTAAATCAAATCAAATTTAATTTTTTAATAATAAATAAAGAATATTTGAGAGTGGAGATAGGTATTTAATTAAAGCAGTATTGGATTGAATGTAATCCGCCTTGTTTGTTAATAAAGAAAAAAATGAATGTTATTTACAATGTAGCATAATAAAATTTGTAATTAATATAGTGTGTTTTTCATAAATAGGGATGTAAATAAATTTATTCAAATCCAGGAAAAAATAACGACAAACAATAGAGTTCTATTAGTACGAAGGATATTGCTCACAATTGAGGATTATTTGTCAGTTGCAACTTTATCGATTTTATTTTTACGAAACTCTTTTTTTTTTGCTTTGTGTTGCCACATCTAGCCGCAAGTAACCCCGATGAAGAGGAAGGCGAGCTAGGCTATGTTCTTGTTGTTGTATGCTTGTTCTATTAAAATATTGATAATAAATACATTCCTCTCAAAGCACCATGGAAAAGAACATGCCCCTCGAGGTAAAACGCGCCTAGAAGGGCGGGTACAGATCTCAGATTCAAAAAATTGCATAATTTTTACTTCCTCTTTCTTTTCTTTAAAAAGTCTTCTACATTTTTGACTTGAGATGAAGTTGTTCATGCTAGGTTCTTTTTTGTATTGTAGGAATTGTACTCCTCGTTTGTCATTTGACATGCCTCGTCCCACCATTATTAGGGATCTCTGTTGGATAGCATGTTTACGGTTTCTTACTGATCTAAACGGGATGCTTCCAGATGCTCCTTGATTTATTGTTTTGATTAGGCTTCTATAACATCCTGGGAAAGATTTTTCAACATTTTTTTCTATTTGTTTTTGGTAAATTGCCAGTCGGCTTTTGTATTTTCCAGTAGTATTGATATTATTCCAAGGAGGCATAGAGATGTAGGGTTATTCGTACTGTAATTTTAACAGGGACATGATCAGAGCAGAAATTTTCAAAAATCGGATCCCATGATACGTCTGGTGCTAGTTCTCCCGTAATAAGAATGATATCACGGTAAGAGGGGTTCTGTCTTGGTCTGTCGATAAATGTAGGAAGACCGTTATTGGCAAATCTTAAGCCTAACTGGTCAATTGCTTCAAGAAGTTCTGATGCATCTTTGAATGAGTACAGCCACATGATTTGCATTCATGTCACCTACAATATTTAGTGCGTGTTAGAATTGTCCCAAGATATCAGTCCAATCTGTAATTGTTATGTTGTGGTTTGGTTATACATAAGTAGATGGTAGTGTTAGCTTTATACTTTATTATTATTGATACTGACATAATTTAGTTTGTTACTAATAAGTTCATTTGGTAACATATTTATTATTTGTTTTGTTCTGAATTTTAGTATGTGGGTTTGTTTACTATAATTGTGTTAAGGTAATTGGGTGATTTTAGTAGGTTATATTATGTCTTGAGTTCTTGTATACTTTTTATTCAGGGATGGTATTGTGTTTGGGTTTTCTACGGCCAAATTATAAAGAACCAAGCCTATTTTGGTCTAAAGCTTCTGGGTTTGTCTTTGAATATTTATTTTCTTGGATACTTTGGGACAGTATTTAACTGAAAAATGAGCTTCTCTGCTTCAGTCATAACATGTAGATTGCTTGCGATAGAATGAGTAGGGAAAGTTTTGGTACTTGATTTTATGTTTTATTCTGTCCATTGTCTTTTGGTCGTATTTCATCTTTCTATCGGTTTGTTGTAAACGTCATGAAAAGTTAAGGTATTTGTTGGGGCAAAGCCTATTGGTGGGAGGGTGAGGAGGCTTGTGGCCTCCAATAATTGTGGAGAATATTTTTGAAAATTTCTTATTAATAAGAAGTAAAGATAATAACATAGCTTTCTGAAGTAAATCGAGTTACACCTATCTCACAGAAATACGAGTGGCGAAAAGGTGGGAGAAATGTTTAAAAAGGCAAAATGAAGAAGAAAAAACTGATAAAGATAACAAAAAAATACCGGAGCAATCGAAATCGAAAAACTGTAGATTATATTCTTTTATCGATGTATTTTCAACGAGGAAATCCTGTTTCAAAATAATTGATGGTTAGGGAAGGAGAAATCGATACAAAAAATGTGAAAACCAGAAAATGTAAGACAGTTTCCGTATAAACGTTAGTGATTTTGTTAATAAGAATAATGGGGGGGGCGTCGGTGGCCGCATGGTTTCGTCTTTGACACGGTGCTCATCACTGTAAGGTCCACCCGACATACTTACAAGTGAACTTTTTTCGAAAACACCGGCACCCTGAGGGTTTATATGACTTCTACTCTTGCGAAACCTCGTAACAAAAAAAGAAAAAAAATGATGGCCCTAAGATTGTTAATTAATTGTCTTCAGGTCAATTTATTTTGAACTCCTCCTCGAGAATTTAGCCACAATTGTTAGAATGCCCAGAGATTCGACAGTGCAATACAGATGTTCAATTTATTTAAAAAAAATTCTCATGTTCGCATTTGGATATCAGCACCAAGATATGGGGTGTCAATGAGTGCGTCGTCGGTTCGAGTATGTTAACACCAGCCAATGACTCCAAAACTGGCCCGCTGAACAATTTGCACAAGATAAAAAACGCAATTTTAAATGTCTCTTTACATTCCGGTTTAGATAAAAATTTGACGTGTGCAGTTGGGATTAAACAAAAAATACTGATTGATTTGATTCATTTATTCCACTTCAAAATTCGTAACTTCTCAGGATTTTATCTAAGTTCGACATTGTTATAACTGGTGGTAAAGCTTAATTTATAACCGTTCTGCAACATCAATAATATTTAGAATTTATTTCTCTATCAGTAGAGATACAAAATTAATGATCTGAGGATGAGATAATGAAAAATCTTGCAACGTTTTATAAAACTACAAAACTAAAACCTTCTACAATGCCTTTTAGGATAAGATTTAACATGATATATATATATATATATATATATATATATATATATATAAG
>CM077102.1:34992723-35089903 GCA_039619505.1 Cimex hemipterus
CTCGGTTTGAAAACCGACAGGCGGTTACGACCGCTACGTCTGTCAGGCGCAATGCAACAACAAAGAACGACCCACCGACTCGATTTTTCTCGCGGTAAACGCTTCGGTCAAAACCGCTCCGTGTGTCATCGGCCTAAAGCTCCTATTCTGACAGAAGTGGCAACCGACAATGAATGCACAAAGCATGATCGCCTTTGCGACCCTCAATGCAGTGAGCTGTGCTTATGTATTTATTTATTGATAAATTGAAGTGTTACTTCTGGTGGCCCTAAGCCGCTGTACGATGGTGTGGGGATGGTAGAACGAGGCACATGGAGTACTTGGGGTACGGATGCTACGTTCTCGCACCTGCCTGGAAGTGATCTTTTTTGAGAAAATTCAATTTTACTTAAACGCAAACTTATTGTTTCATCAAAGAAAATAATTTAAAAATAGATTAACTCGCTCGCAAGTTGTTTCTGGAATAAATGAAATCATATTAATTTCCTTTATTCTGGTACTAAAGGGTGTAAAAGGATTAGGGACAGACAAAATAACGAGGTATTAATTTTGTGCTTATGTTCTAAGTAAACTATTAATCCTTACCTAGTTTTTATGGAAAATTATTTTTTAATCTTTTATCATCAATTATTTTATTTATTGCTATTTGTACAAAAATGTAGAATGTGCGAAGAGTATAGATTTACACAAATCTGACATATCTGTTAGAACTGAAGAATAAGAACCCCCAGTAGGGATATAACCCAGCCAGTGCTGGAACTCTCGGTTATGTAATTGGTAGGTTTAAGATAGATGGTCAGGAGGTCATCGTCCTTTTAAACGGCGTGGAATGTTATAAGGGTGGGATATTGAGGAAAAAGTTTGAGTTAGGGTGGAGGGACAGGATAGAGTGGAAATAGAAGCTCCTTCGGATAAGATCTTTCACGAATGACATCTTAAGGTCTCGAGGGGATGATTGGGACGTAGCGTTGAGGATACGGAGGAGAACTTCGAATGAAAGGATTGAATTCGTTCGATGTTGGAGGATTTTGCCCAGCCTCATAGTAGAAATAGGGACTGATAAGGATTTCCTAAAAGAATAGTTTGTTGTGCACGCGCAGTGTTAATTCTGATCCAAATAGGTGTTGAGTAGTCTGTATCTTTATCAATCATCAGGTTGAAGGAGCTCTACAACCCCGTCCCTCGACATTAATTGTAAGACTGCTTCTACTCTACTACTAAGAGGCTTAGTAGCTCTTTCATCTTTTTTAAATGTTGATCACCTTACATAAAAAGAACAAAAATATCATTACTGTATCTTTTCTCACATACATTTTTTATTATGTCCCACGATAATTGCAGTCATGGATTCATGCATTAGGTATCAGATATACCGTGTGTATGTAGACATTGTCTCATTTTTTGTGTGCATTTCTTTGAGAAAAACAATTATTTTTTTTAAATAAAAAAAATGAAGAATGATTTTCGTTAAGGTATCTAAGATTTAAGTATGATTTAATAAGATGAATGACAACATTAAAAATATTTAATACTTAAACGTACTAACGGAATCCTTTCTTCTAAATAGAATTCTAATGATAGCGTCAGTTATAGGTTTATGCTTAACTACTTAGTTTAATTAAGTGCCGAATCCTTCGACCAGACATCGTTTTACAATTTGTATAGTTCTAGTTCGCTGCGTAAACCGTCCATTTATTTATTAACGGCCAACCTTTTTACAATATTGAGAAAACTATACCAAAAAATATATGAAAGATAAATGATACTATTGTAATTGAATTCAAAGAAGCACGTATGTACGGATGATGATTGGATTTCGGAGGATAGGACTCGATGAAGGAGGGTCATCCTCACCCAAGAAAAGATGACCATGATCTACCAAGACTTTATACAATAAAACAGCCCTGCTTCTTTCAAAAATCCGAACAAGGAGAAACACATTTCGCTGCCTTGAGGAAGCACAATTCTCACTCCTGGCCCAATATATAGAGCGTGTTGGAATGACCCGCTTTGGCCCAAATTAAGAGTCCATGTGTCAACCTCCAATAATATTCAACATTAATAAAAAACTTATTCAGATATCGTGAGATGCGGTCTGGTGTGATGTAGGTATCAGAAAAACGTTTTCTTTATCGTGCCAATGTTTCGATCTTTTATTGAGATCATCTTCAGGGCCTGGGATTTACAAACATAGTTTACATTGTAAATCCCAGGCCCTGAAGATGATCTCAATAAAAGATCGAA
The DNA here is from genome assembly GCA_039619505.1 of Cimex hemipterus. Classification (NCBI taxonomy): domain Eukaryota; kingdom Metazoa; phylum Arthropoda; class Insecta; order Hemiptera; family Cimicidae; genus Cimex; species Cimex hemipterus. The sequence continues at coordinate 34,994,968 of CM077102.1, forward strand.
ACGTTGGCACGATAAAGCAAATGTTTTTCTGATACCTACATCACACCAGACCGTATCTCACGATATCTGAATAATTATCCGTTAACGGTCACTAATCTCTACACATTAATAAAAAACATTTATCCAAAAAATCAACTAAAAAGATGAGCCTATGTTTCCATAAAAAATATCAACTTTTGTTTATAAAAATAATTGTTTATTAGAACAATGTAATAAATTATATTATTATTTTACTTTTCACTTGTATTTTTGATTTACTGTATTTTATCATTGGTGAATAAACGATTTTGAGGGAATAAAACCTTTTGGCAGAGAATATGTCCATAACATGTTTCTATGGTTTGTAATGTTTTTAAACTTTTATATATTTTTTTTAAATTTTGTCCTCCTGTCAAATATTTGCGTTGTGCTATTTAAAAACTGTCTAAAAAGATCATTTTCATTTAAAGAAGAAAAAAATGTCTACTATAAATATATAGTATGTTCAACTTTCTATTATCAGGAATGTCGTTTATAAACGGGGAGCTTATTTCCTTCGAGTGTTTACATTTAATCTTGCCATTTCAAATCGATGTGTAGACACGGGCCTCGTAAGCCTTCAAAACACTTTTATTTTTGCACTATTAAAAAAGGTTCCATTTAAAAACATTTGACGATGTGATTAATGTCGTATATGTTGCACATTCTGAACATTATGTTTTTAGATGGATCTGGGGTTTTTCTGCAGGTGGAATATCTGACCCTGAGGAGGGGGTCATGACAGCAATCGATACACGAAAACCCAGTACGATGTTATAAATAATATACTTTTTAGATGAAATTATGCAATTTTCATCAATTCGAAGCGATCATTTGGCGAAACGTAGGAAGATAGAATAACCGCAATCTGAGACGATTGCCTGCTGTCACGCCGTTTTGTACTCGTCTCGAAACATTAAATTGAACTTTGTTATTTAGCCAAATACTTAGGACAATAGGAGAAAACAGTCTGCGTTAAATTAATGTAATTATTCAGGTAATTTTGACTCAACGTTCCATGACTGATGTGCGTATGGATGACAAAATAGCTTCCGACATTTAATTTTGCTAAAATATCTGCGACATCTTGACGCATGCTCTGTTTAGAGATTGTATTACAATTTAGCTTAAGGAGAGGTGAAATTCTAGACGTTTGTCGTAAACAAAAGCATTATGTCAGTATTTTTCCAAAAATTATGAAAATAAATTACAATTAATTAAGATTTTTAGTTGAGGTAAAAATGTTAATGGCACGAGCAGGATTCGAATTTTTCTCAACTAAAAATTAATTTATTGTATTATATTAATTGGTCAAGCGGACCACGAAATTAGTGAATTTATAATACACACATATGATGAAAATATATACACCATTAAGTAAAATGTGGGTGTTTGACAGCATCTCTCGATTTTTAATTAATCGTAAGTACGTGTCACGGAGAACAGTAACAGCGAGGGAGACATTGCAGACCAGGTAGGGTCCCACCAACGTCATGAGTGACTTCAAGTGCGTGCCAAAACGCATACAACATTTGAAATTTTATTATGTGTCATACAGAGATTTTTTTCTTAGAAATGGAAGAAGCTATAGAAATTACATCTTACCTTTAATCGTAAGATTATTTTAGATTAATATAGAATATAAGTTTATTCTCAGATACTCCAGTGATCATCCTATTTACAAACGAATAAATCCTTTTTTTAATCAAAAACGTTTCGATGTTCACAATCGACTATACTTAATCTCCATTTCGGTTTGCGACTCTACCATTCAACAGTTCAGCAGGGCTTTAGAGTAGTAAATGCGATACACTAGGTTCTGAAAGACACACAGTATTTCTCAACAGTATACAGTACGATATGTTAAATTGTGGCACCTTGGGCTCCATTTCAAGTCATAGCGAATCCTCCATCACACTTACACTACGAACACTGCTGATACACCCACACTTCCTAACATCCCAAATAAATGCTCATAAACTAGGTAATCATCTCTATCGAAACTGAGCCCGCTACGGTGATACTTTGATAAAAGGCTTACAGACTTACACAGAACTAACAAACAAGACTATTATGATAAGTATTCAAAAAAAGGTAGGACGACTATTGAACCGAAATCTACAGTTAGTGTCAGAACCCTAACTAGAAGCTTCAGAACGCTCAGTCGACGGATTTGAACTTACGGAGTCGAGCTGCGAATCCTCCATCATGAACGAATCCAAAGTTCTTTGCCGTATGCTCGACGCTCCTTTCTACGTAACCAACCTATCAATTAAAAAGGCCTAAAGTCTTATTCATAGTACTACCGCATCATTTATGAATAAATTTGTGGAAATTATATTCAATTATCCTATAAACAATCTTGCTACAAGGTGTCGAAGACCTCTGAATTTATTTTAAATTAAACCCTTGGAATTGGAGGTTGGAGGAGTAAAACCTTGGAAATTAAAAAAATGGAGTAATTGATCTAGTCGCCGAGAAATCCTGTCATGGAGAGATAGAAATGAAGGAAATCCTATTTTTCAGGTCTTAACATCCGGAGTCAAACTCACCCACTTTCACCTCGACACTAATCCAATGCGTTAGGTGGTCGAAACGAGTTTTATAAAAATTCCGTGAAGTCAGAAATCATACGAAACCAAACCACAGAAGTATAAAAGTATAATCGATAAAATCTATTCAACAGTACTCTGGATGTTTCCGTACATCGTGGTGTTGTTTATTATTGCATTAACCTTATAAAACATTCATTCAGTTTAATAATAGTCATTTATAAACTGAATTTACAAAACGAGTTTGACAGACCCCATCCACAAACGACCAGGACGATCCGCAACGACACGTCAATCACTCTTTCAGAGCTTAAATAGAAACTTACACCTTTTATGTATAAATGTTCTTTAACATGGAAAATACAGAATAAATATGTACAAGTGTTATAAACTGGTAAATCATTGACTAAAAGTTATGCTTTTAATATATTAAATAATGATTATTCGGAAATCGTGAGATGCGGTCTGGTGTGATGTAGTTTCAGAAAAGCATTTTTTTTATCGTGCCAACGTTTCGATGTTTATTCAGATCATCTTCAGGGCCTGGGATTTACAAACGTTGTTTAAATTTAACAAATACAAGTAGGATCTGTGAAAAAGTGAATTTATACAATGCAAAAAGGTATTTTTTTATATTCAATCAACATATTTCTACTCACTCAAAGGGTTCGTTTTCTGCATAATTGTGCCATTCTTGCGTGTCGTGTTGTGAATGCCAGTGAGATATCTCACTCTAAACACTACACAACACCAGACCGCATCTTATGATTTCTGAATAATCATCAACTAACGGTCAGTAATCACCAGACATGAATACTCTTTGCCAAAATATATTTAATGAAATTTCGAATAAAACAAATTGATCTATCCCAATCAGATTCACTGTACACTCTGTGTGTACACAAATCCTATCTTAAAACATAACATCGGAAAATCATACTAAAAGACGTCCTAGTTTTAATTATAATATTGCATGTCATGTTAAAATGTATGTACGATACATCGTGTACCTTCAAGAAAACAAGTCAAAGACAAGTCGAAAAATTCTAAAAACCAAACACGTTGGTAACGTCTGTCACCATTCACGAAAAGTGGCTTTAAAGCATCGGTGTGAGTATTTATCAGGAAAAATGACACATTTCGAGTTACGTCAATTGTTTTCTTGTTTAGTGAAGGATTTTATGCTGTACCGGAGTTACATTTTCACGCTACAAAAAACAATAGTTCAATCAATTGTGCACATACGTTTTTCGTAATGTGGAATTAATGTAGGCCCTGATGACCGAAAAAAAGGCAAAAGCTAGTTACATTGGATTTGCTATTTTCTTCAAGATAATACCTTGATCTAGAGTATTAATTATTTTAGTTTCATCTCTTCGATTTTGATAACATCTTAATTATAATATCGTTTTTCAATTTTTTAACTATCTTGTTTAACATTATTTTATAGCCTCAAAGATAAATACACATGATATTAACAAATACAGCGACTTCATCCATTAATCTCCCTCTAAACTTCCCACATTATTATTATTAGTATTAGTATTCCATTACCTTATCTTGGAGTAGTCATGGATGAACGACTGACTGACTAGTAGTTCCCACACAAGGCTGAAACTTCAAGAAACAAACCGCCATTATGAATTAGTAAAAACGCTACTTAACTCACGATCAAAATTAGACATTGGAAGCATATTTTTAATTTACAAGACTCTGACAAGACTTCTCTGAGTACGGTTGTGATGTCAATCAAAGATTCCAGTTCCCAACGTCTCCAAAATTTTCTGTTAAATTATAAATGCTAGTTTTTATATACCACTGGGCAATTTCTTCTACAAGAGCCACAAATGATAATTCAACACATACGAATATATTTACTTAATACATCACTTGTAGTTGTAAATACGAAATAAATGTTATAAAAAAAAGGTTTTTATATTTCATATCATGCTATTCATAATGACAGACTATTTACACGACGTCATCCAAATCGCTATAAATTTTTTAAAAATCAATCATTGAATATGCAAAAAGTCTACTAAGTACGACAGTTATTAGTTACAACGTTACCTGCAATTAATTTAAAATGATTGAAGGAAAAGTAACTCCGAGGCCTCTTCAGTAAGTGACCAATGACGGACGTTTTGGTGTGAAAGATTGGGCTATTTTTCCTACAAATGGCTGGAACGACAAATTCAGCATACAAAGGAAATATTTACTCAATAGAATACTTGTAATTGTATAATAAATAAATGTACTAAAAACGTTCAGTGGCTACGAAAACTTGTACAATTTTGTCCAGAAAATTGGCAGCCATCACTAGTTCTCATTCCTACCGTGGTGAACCGTTTTTGAATTACTAGTTGAGACTGAAAGTTGCATTAGATCCGTGTAACGTATTCAATTATTTTCAATTAGCCCAATCACAGTGTAAAGAACCGTTCGGCACCACTGTGCGTCGTTCTAAATAATAATAATATATTACGGTTCCTATTATGTAGAGCTGACGTATGTTATGGTGCGCAGGTCTGGGATGATTTATGTAAAATTTATTTATTCATTTATGACATAGCCCAAACCGGAAAGCAGCCTAAAAAGAACAGTCAAAATATAATAATAGTAATAGGTAAAATTAGGTAAAAACAGTGTATAAAAATAAACAAACACAACAGTCGAAATTACATGCAAATAGAAATAGGAAAATCAAAGATTAAGAATGCTTGCAGTTCAAGGGTAACATCCATATTATTCCTTAAAAACTCAAAAATCTTTCTTTTTTATAAGGCCACCTGGTTTTCAACTGTAATGGGCACAACAAATAGATCGATACTTGATGCATACAAAGGATGGGATATCCTATAAGCTCATTTGGTGGATGAGAGATTGGTTGTTCAAAAAGTAATTTAAAACAGTTCAGCCACTCGCATACTCCAGCTAGGGGCCCTTAACCTGAGTTATGATAGAATTTCAGGAGCATCAACCATTTAAAATCTTCCATCCTGATAAAACAGCCCAACGACGAGTGATCAAGAAGCCCATATTCAAAGCGCCCAAGTTCGTAAACATTAAGGTAAACATTTGTATTTCGTATCTTTCTACTGGATTCAAGAATACTATTAACCAAAAACTGATACAAGATTTTTGATGCATAAACACTAAAGTCAGACGTCATAAGTTTAATGAAGCCCAAGTTTGTATATGCCCTATTGATCACGTGTGAATTAATTATCCTCAAAGGTACACTTCTTGTCAAAGAACATCTCCAAATCAGTAACCACGGAGTCTTCCCCAAGACCATATAGGGAATATGATACGGATTACTATTCCGAGAAAGACACCTTTTTTTGTAGAAAAAGAAATGTAATGACATTTATGTAGATTAATCGAAAGTCTGTTGAGAGTGAACCAATCATGAAAAGCAGAAATATTTTTTGTAACAAAAAACGGTCATAAACGTAAAGATGCATTTGTAGATTTTTATGTCATCAGCCAATAAAGACTCCTTAGAACATTTAATTGCACTAGCAACATCAATAAAGAAAATATTGAACAAGATTGGCTCCGATTGTGATCCCTGAGAGATTCCAGATCTCATAGATGCCGCGCTCGAAAAAAAAAAAAAAAAAAAAATACCCTCCAAAATTAACCCAAAGAGATCTACTAATCAGGAAAGAACGGATCTAACTCAACAGCGGTTCACCAATCTCAGCCAAGCTGGACTTGTGAATCGAGCACTAAATGATCCACTGTGTGGAAGGCTTTTGAAAGGTCGATATAAACAGAATGAACCTCGTGGCTATCATTGAATTATTGGGTTGTCCGGAAAATAATGCAGGATTTTGGTATTAAACAAAAAAAAAGAAACTAGTTACTTTAAAGCAATGTTCTTTAATCAAAATAATTTCCCATACTCTCAATACATTTCTCCCAACGTGTTGGTAACTTATTAATTCCGTCTGAGTAGAATTCAGAATTTTTAGAATTGATAAAGTCAATAAATGCATTTTCCAGTTCCGTTTGATTTTTGAATATTATGTGTTGTAAGTAGTGGTCCAGGTGTCTAAAAAAATGGTAGTCAGTAGGCGAGAGGTCCGGAGAGTAGGGTGGGTGAGGCAAAGTTTCATAGCCAAGCTCCAATAATTTTTGTGACGTTACACGTGACACATGTGGTCGAGCGTTGTCATGCAACAAAATGGGCCCTTTCCGATTGACCAAAGAGGGCTTCATTACTGCCAATTTCTGATGCATGGTATTAATTTGGTTACAGTATGATTCAGCATTGATGGTTTCGCCAGGATTTAAGAAGCTGTAGTGTATTAAACCAAATGATGCCCACCATACCGTAACCATTACCTTTTTTTGATGAGTTGGGGCCAACTCAATCGCCTTGAGGTGGTCAGCGACGGTCGTTTTACTGACTTTGAGTTGCTCTGCAAGTTCTCGAACAGTTGTTTTGGGGTTCTCTTCCACCACTGATCGCAGAACATCATCATTAAGAGAGGAAGGCCTTCCACGACCTTCATCTTCAAGGCTGAAATCTCCCTCCCGAAATTTTTTAAACCACCTTTGCACAGTGCACTCATTAACACAACCCTCGCCCCAGACTTGGTTAATGTTTCTAGCCGTTTGGGCTCCGCTTAGGCCGAGTTTAAACTCGTAAAAGAAAATCGTACGAAATTCGCGCTTTGACATTATAAGGATGACTGAATTATTTCCAAGTAGCGGAATGCTACAGAGGTAAACAAACAATATCATTTGGAAGAGGATTAATAAGTGTTGACATTCATACAAATGAGTAATCCTGTAAACGTAAACAGAATATTTTATATAGATTTTTTTTAATGAAAACTTAAAATCCTGCATTATTTTCCGGACAACCCAATAGTTGAGGTCGATTGACCTTTTATAAAACCATGTTGATCTATGGAGAGAAAGTTCTTATAAGAAACTTTTAAAGCACCCGCTACAATAGAATCGATAATTTTAGCGATTGGAGTACTTTTGCTAATGGACGGTTAGTTCAACATATTTGATCCAGCGACCGTTAGAAGAAATAGAGAAAGTCCATAAATTAAGCAACTTCTCGGAATTGCAATTGGCACCACAAACTACATTTTATATATTGAGAGCTCGGTCTCACCGCTCTACAGCTATATCTTGAGCCTGCATGTATATTATATTAGAAAAATACTGAACCACACACCTAGAGGTTTTTGGCAGACGCTGTTTAAACAACAGGTATGTTGTGGTATAAGCTGCTGTAGAGTTAGGTAGGCTGTACTGTGTAGGGATAAGTAGGGATGAGCTGAAGTACTGCAATACTGCTCACCTCGTTAAAAATCGGAGGCAATCAAAGGAACGCTGCAATCCGTGCTATTAGTAGCATGCGTCCCGTATAGAATGGCAACTCGACAGACGATAAGGCCACTATCAATAATAGCTTTCATGAAATGAAAAATTAATGTGTTTCTTCTTGTGAAAATAAAGCATTTATTTGCTTATATATGCATTCATTATTAAATATTTTGAAAAATTATAAGTTTCTAGTCTAGCCTTTTACCGAAAATTAGACAAGATTTCAAAATTTTATTGTAACTTTGAGGAAAATATGGCAATATGTTGACTTTTGAAGCGTTAATTAAAATTAGTGAATACAACAATATAAATGACTTTGTATAGGACACTTAATTGCAACCCCCCCCCATTAACTGAAAACTTAATTCGCCAATTATTATTTTAGTCTCTTGTTCACTACATAAGTTATTTGTCATTGTTCACTATTGAATAAATATTAAATTGAGCTGTAAGAGTAATGCTATAATAAATATTCTGTGTTATAAAAAAAGATACAGAATTTCTATCGTGACTCCGGCTCTCTTCTAAAATGGAGGGAGAGCGTCTAATATGGCCTTGGTAGAGTTACTGAGTCTCTTATGCTTAAAATGGAAGCAGCCATTGCGGTTGTAACGTGATATATATAAGTCGAGTGACGGACACTAGGAAGGAAGCTGGGCGGCATACGGATCCGAGCGTGGCCGAGAACTCCCCAGAGTGGGCTCGAAAGGCCATCTTAGGCCCGGCTCGCTCGGTATAGGGTAGGAGGCCGATGTAACGTAAAGACAGACACAGTCGATGTATAACGTAGTTAACATGTGCCTCCGGCCGTAGTACGGTTCGTTGACTCGTCCGGCGAGTATGAGATAGGTGTCCTTCACATACACCTAGAAGGCAGCGTTTCTTCTGCAAGCAATAGTCATATGCTTGGCTCAAAAGTTAAGTCATGCAAGTCTTAGTGCAGACTATATAAAAGGGAAATCGCAAAGGATTTAATTAACCAGTTTTAATTTACAACAGTTAAACTGCTTACCAAAGGCCGAGCATCGTTAGGTAATAATGAGTGTTTATGTTCTCATGGCGTGCGTTATGACTAGCTTTAGACAAGTCTCGCCAAGCCACACGCCGCGCCGTGGGAACAAGGCTTAAGCCTTAATGGCTATTGGGAAGATTACTTGGATTAACTGGAAGATTACTCGTGGGAAGATTCGTGATAAACTTTAATTAATTAATGAATGTCAATAAATGTTAATGATTGACAATAAATGGTGGGTTTAAAATAAAGAGCAGAAGTTTTACGTTTAGGTACAAGTAAAATAAATAAACCATAAATTATACAATATTTTAATTTAATTTTTAATTAATCTTTTACTTTGTTTTCATATAAAGCTAAATTTGCAAATGTAATACATGATTCTCCGCCCACCCGAAAAAAGAGAAGAATGAGGAAAACCTGTGGAAGTTTACGTCACCGGGCGATCGGTTTCCGAGTTTTCCTCTTGAACTTGAGTGCCAATTTGTGTTTACCCGTTCTCTACTGTATTTAGAACACTATTTAAAACAAAACTATTTTTAAAATACCACCTGAGTACACAGTCAATAGTGCTGACACCTTGTTGCATCGTTTCTATCTTAATTTATTTTTTACTTCCACAACGTATCTATTCAACTTGTAACGATTAATATATATACGACATGAAATTAAACAGTATTTTAAATTACGCTAAATCCTTTGCTTGGTGTTTTCTTTGTTGGGGGAACAATCGTTGCTAAGTCCCCTCATGTTTTATAAATATGTATGATATTCCATAAAATTTAAAAATTTATTACTTTATTCAGTTGGTATTAAATATTTTGTTGGGAAAAAAATGGCTTCTTCAGGCCAGATAGTAACCTTAATACCTTAGCATTAAAATATATCTCGATTAGACAAAAATTTATCAAACATTATTTTTTATGTGCTAAATCATTGTATTGTAACAACCCTTACGTTAAATTTTATTCCATTTATGTAAGGTTGGGGTGGTTGAGGTCGACACAAGTTAAGACAAAGGAAAAAAGATTTTATTTGCTTACAACTACATTTGGGCGTGCATCTAATATAGACTCTGTAATGTTCTGCAATTTCTTATACACGTAACTTTCTTCGAAATATAACTTTTTTTGTCTTACTATGTCATATCAATTAGCACATCATCTCCACTGAGACGTCGCTGGTTCATAAGGACCTCTCACCATCTCACATTTATATTATATTTTTCTAGTAACCCTCCATAAAATCCTTCAAATTAAGATGCAACCTAATGATATTTTTGAAACAAACAAGTTTTTAATTATCGAGATCAGACTATTGAGAAGATTATAATGATAAATCCGTGAAATAGAAAAATGTAAATACACTGATGGACAAATTTAACGTACCACTCGATTTATGTAGTTTAAAATTAAATCCATTATATTTCTAAATTATTTACAAGTAATTGAGAACTACCATAGTCATAATAAACAGGAAATAATGCTTTGTTTATTTACTTTATTTAGTTTTGTTCTGATTAATCTGGTATATGATTTAAGTTTATCAATACTATTGCAATTAGAAGTTCAATGTATTGCTTCCAATGCATCATACCCCGTTACCCGTTGGCAGTTCTGATTATTATTATATTTGTAATGCCAAATTGATCAAACACGATGTTACTGTATTAACATGTATTTATTACTAATTACTGATTTAGTTAAACTCAATTTTCCTCACTCATTTTACAAACACACGTGTACGGAGCTATCATTCTCGCAATCCGCCGGCTAATACGAGGATTCACCCTTGAATCATAGGGATCTTGGCCTCTGAAGAAGATCAACTGGTTGAAAAAAATATCTGAAGTATTCGTGCAAATTTGTCAGCAATATGGGCTTTAATTCCCTACAAATTCACCATATGATTTGTTAAAGAAAGAAATGTATGTAAATAGCTAATAGAAAATATATATAATTTTCTAGAAGAAATACATATAATCACTGGAATGGAAGCATGTGAATAAATTAACAATAAACTCCATTACAAATTACAAAAACGTCCCAAAATGTTTACAAATGTGAGAATTGAATTAATAAAGTTTTGACGTTACCTTCAAGTAAAAAATCACGAAACAAAATATAAAAAACAGAAGGAATAATAAGGGTTTAAAGAAAAATAGTAATAAAAAAGAGTTCTTAGTTCTTTGATAACACAACCACATACTGTACATTTGAGAAAATGAAAGTAACAAGTTTTCTGATGTACCAAAAGCACCTAATAATATTGTGATCAACGGTGCCTCTGTTGGGAGGGAGATGAGATGGTACAGGCGGGAAGTAAGTGTGGCAGCTTTTCCGATTGGAAAAGGAAGTGAATTCCAGAGATTTGTGGCTCGAGCCAGGAAGGACCTCTCAAATATGGAGGCTTTACGACGAGGAAGATAGATCGTTGGGAAATGAGCGGGTGTTGAGAGAGTGTACAGAGGATACGAATTGAAGAAACTTGAAAATATAGTGAGGTAAAAGGAGGAGCCTAAGAAATACATTTACGGAAGGAGGGATGAAGCCAGGATTGATCTGAATACAGGTGCGAGATTCGGGGAGTGCCATAAATAAATCTGACAAGACAATTCATCAGTCTTTTCAGACGCTCTTCTTGTTCTCTTTAAAGTCCATCATAAGCGACACAGCTTTAACGGAAGAGGGACAGATGGAAATAAATAAATATATACATATATACAATTATTATGGTTAATTTAATATCGGGTTTAATTACAACGAGCAGTGACAATGTATTATATACTTGTCTTACTGTATTATTTTTAGTGAGTTTATTTCTTTAACAGGGATGATTTTATCATTTATAAAATATTTACTTTCATATTACATAATTATTTGCAAATTTCCCATCGGAAGTTTTTTAATATCTCAAGTATTTATGTAACAAACCTCTAAACCCCTTTCAAATTCTGTGTATGTTGTGTATCTCTTGTAATCTGTACGATATCTGCCAGTGTTGTTATTTCTATATTCATTGCATTGTGCCTTAATATGTAATTGAGAACCTGTCGGTATAGTGATTACTTCTACTGTTACGGTACTGTTCATTTTCATGTTTGGAATATAAAATATATTAATCACGCCATATCAAATGTAAGTACATTGGCATTTAATGATTTTCCTAAAATATTTGAAAAATGTAATTCAACATAAATTATACATACCATAAAGTTGTACAGCATATACTATAGATATAGATCATTACATCTTGTTTACAAACTTCCAATTTTTAGTTTTAATTTTTCAGTATATAAGTTATATACAACACAAATTTTACGAAATTTGTCCAACAACATTTGCTTTACTTAACATACCTATTTACAGCGCTGTACTCAAGACGACGTGTTAGTGTAAATTGAACCCTATTGTCTACCACTGACCTTGTGCGTTATCTTGGACTTTAATGAATAAACGACTGACTTTGAATCTACCCACAACGCTGAAAATACAAGAAACAAACCGACGTTATAATTATTAAAAAGACTGACTCAGACGACGCTTAGACATTGAAAACGACGTTAATTTACCATAATGACCTCTGGGTGTACGACGTGAAGTGTGGGACACAACCAAGGATTCCAGTTGAAAATATTTTTAATCACTTCAGTCGAAAATTCTCCATCAAATTACATATAAATGCTCATTTTTATGTAACATAAGCAATTTTAAATTTCATTTTTCATACCTGTCAAGACAATGACAAATGTGCTTGTTTACCTATTTCTCCTACCCATAATATTAATTGCTTGAGTAAATATTAGATTAAAATTTAATATTTAAACGTTCACATTTTAATTTCCAGAGGAATGAAATTTTATGAATCTAGAATTTTTACGATCAATATACAGGGTGTCATTTTCAGAAGGCGCTGCTGAATTTCTCTTGAACCAATCACGCTGTCAAAAAAAAGCAAAAAAAAATGTTTATTATTTTTGGTCTGGTTTCAAATTTTTTCTTTTTTTTAGAACTATTATACGGGATACCTCAGAGCCAGTTCAACATCAAAATTTCAAATATGACACTATACATCATGACACACCATTTTAAAGGATTTCGAAACCGAAAATATGGTGCAATCGGATCGTAAATTGCAAAAAATGGAAACGTTATTTATCTATTAATCACATTTCATGTTCGACCTGCCTGCCTCGCATAAAGATTCTAAAGAAAAAAATTAAAAGATAGAAAGATTTGCTGTTTTTGAGCACTTCTTTCCGTTGCCATAGTTCTTAAACTGAGTTACGTTTGGCTTATTCACAGTTCTTGAAATGGCCTCACAGAAAATTATCAAGTGGAGTTAAACCAACAGGAGGCCAACAGATCGGACCATGATGTCCTTCCTATCCACTATCCCGGAAGTGACGACTCAAAATAACGTCTCACCTGCAAAGAATTGTGTATGGGCCATCCATCAAGCTGGAGAATATACTTTTTTTTCTTGGTCTTTGATGCCTGTAGCTATTGGATAGACCAAATAAGTTACTGTTCTAATTTTATATGAAAACTAACACAAGTCGATTCCTTAAAATGCTAGGCTCTCATTTTTGCCTCAGCTAGTTATCTACAGAATAGATATACAAAATTATATATACAATATATTATTACATATTTATATTTTCTACATATTGTTCTAATTTTGTATATAATTTTAAGCTAAACAAGTTGCCTTTTGTAAATGTTTTCTAGCTTCAATTATTCATCAGTAAATTCAAAAATGTTAATTTTTGCATTTTGTACGAAACTTTAAATTGAACTGTGGAGCAAGGAAATCGTGTTGGAGTGGCGCCCTATAGCAATGGATAGGAAATTTTAGTAAGCTTTCGATTGTTCTCCTTCCGCTGAACTAAATTTCTCAACCGTTTTCAAGTTATTATAGAGGAAATTCTTGTAAAAAAATTGATCTCTCTCTCCCGATGTTCATGATTGCATAAATCTTGAACAATTATGTTTTCAATGCAAAATTTTACGCTCCATAACTTTTGTTCTGGCGCGTTTTTCAAAAAAGCGAACAGGGAACTGATATTCCTTATTTTGACATTTTGGGAGATGGAATGTTTCTGCTGTCCATAACCACTTCTTCACCTCATCACGGAAATTCAACTTTTCCTTCCCATTTCAAAGGCGTTTTGGCAGTTTGGCTTCGAATAATGCATTGAAACAATAAGCTTGTGTGTATGCAATCGTGAGGGAAGTGATCGGTTTTTTTTCATGGGGACGTAAAAACCACGTTTTTTTGTTCAAAAATGTCGAATTACTTCTAATTCAATACCACAAATATTGAAATTTGGTCACATTCAATCTCCCAGCGTATTGGATATTCCTCGGGGTCGAACCCGTTCCATTCTCGCTAATAACTTACTATAACTCCCCTGACGTCTCACGCTCTCACTCCAGAGTATTCCTTGGGGTGGGGTTAAACAGCCCTTCCTACTCTTCAACTCTCCTAACAAACCTTCCTTTCAAGCTCATCTAAATTTGTCTATTTTTATATATACAGGGTGTTCGGCTCGTGGTACAAACTTTGCCAATTCTACATTCAAAACGGAACCAAAAAATCTCATTGACTACGACCCAAATCTCAACAGATACGGAGTTATTCCTCTTTTTCAAGATTTCAAACTTGCTTCAAATAATAATGACAACTTCAAAACTAAAACTTTGGACAAATCCGTGAATACCATTTAAAATAACGTTAAATTTCCAATACGATGTGATCAATACCATATTTGTAAACTGAGGTGAAATAAACATTTTAGTAGCCAGAACTTAATTTTTTTAAAACTTACTATGTTGTTTTCAAACTACTACATCCAATTCTAGAGACGTGCAACTTGCAAACGTACTTCATTTAATATCCTTTTTAGTGGTGTAATGTTTTTTAATTTCTTTTTCAAAAGATGAAGAAATCGATAAAGGAAAGAAAAAACCGTGGTTAACGGATTGGTGGAAAGATAAAAAATTGTATTAATTTATTAAACGTTTTTTAATTTGGATTCGAAACTTAAATAGTGTAAGTGTTTACTTTTTTTCCAGCACGATAGCGATAACTTCGATTATAGGCTTATTGTATTTTGTATTGTGTTTATTCCCCGGAAAAAAGAGTTTTAAGATCCAAAACGTCTTTTGTTTTTTCATTCAAAAATTCCTTAAGTTTTTTATTTTTTTGTCTTTCCAAATCTACCACTAAAAAGGATATTAAATAGAAGTATGTTTTCTGAAATTTGATGGCCACTAAATTTGGAAATAGTAGTTTGGAATCACCATAGTTAATTTTCCAACTTTGAATGCTCTTTTTCAAAGTTCTGGGTACTAAAACTCTTATTTCACCAAGTATTGATCACATCTTATTGGAAATTTAACGTACTTTTAAATGGTATCAATGGATTTGATCAAAACCTTTTAGTCTTGGAATTGTCATTGTTAATTTGAAGTAAGATCGTGAATCTTAAAAATTAGAAAAATGGAAATAACTCCAAAACTGTTTAGATTCGTACCAACGTTAATTACGGCTTTTTGGTTCAATTTTCAATATAGAATCTACTGGCAAAGTTTTGTAACACGGGTAGCCGAACATCCTGTATAGACTAGTATTCACATTTTCAGGAGTTCGTTTCACTTTTAATTAATATTAAGTCTATTTTTCTACTAAACCACTTTCAAAACTTTCAAATCTCAATATGCAAAAACATGCTTATGGAGTAATTGACCTCTAGTAATTTCCTTAGATAATTATATTAATGTGGCAATTTATAAATTCAATAATGAAGTGAGTCCTTGCAGGACGGCTTAACGTACATTTGATAAGACGAGTTGTTTTGTAGTCTTAGGTAGTAGTCTGCCTTGGGAAACTGGGGAAACCCAATTTTTTTTCAGCCAACGGATAATGGCCGCGGAGGCCTCGACGAAGTGAGCACTCGGATATGATTATCACCGATACAGCAGACTGCCAATAACCAGTTTACCGACACAACCATCCTCAGGGTGATTGGGGTCTCAGGAAAGTTCAGAAAAACATTGGGCACGATTCCCCCACTCTCACGAGCCCCCACTGCCGTTGCCGACCCACTCCGCTTCGGATTGCTTCAGTCCGAAGGCGGTTTTCCTTGCTTTACTACGCTTGTTTAGATTTTGACCAATTCTGTGTTGTGGACGTAACTTTTCTCAGGACCTGACAGGTTTCCCCAGCCGTACCTAGGGGCGGTGAGTATTTTTATTAATGGATTTCTAAAATTATTCCTAATCTTTTCATAGTTTTTTTTTCAATTTTTCATTTTGGCGAATACGGCCCACATTTAGTAATTTACCATTCAATAATGCAAAAACACCTTGACAAAAGCCCTTCTACCCTTTTAACACAATCCTTGATGCCTAAAAACATCTACATTTTTAAATCAGTTATATTACTAAGAAATCCTTTCATTTTACAAAAGCGATTTTGAAGAAAAGACCGGTTCCAAGTCCTGTTTTAAACACACCCACAAATGTTCATAAGTATGCTTGAACTTTTTTTATACATTACATATCACCATACCATGTTTTTAAAGTAATTATAAAAAATAATCAAAAAATATAACTTAAAAATATTACTTACAACACTATCTCAAATGTAAGCTATCTAGTTTACTTATTGAACCCGGTTTTATCCAAATTTTCCAAAATAAATTATTCGAGATAAGTTGTTTCAATGTTGAACATCTGAAAAACTCTTATCAACGAAGATAAAAGGGTGTTTCTAATTTTAAACACATTTAAGACTGGTCGATCGGACAAAATATGTCTGTATCAATCACTTTCATGTCATTATTAGCAACCTGTATGTTTGAAAGTGGCCGATTAATTTAGTCTTATTGTTTATTATCAGTTCTTTCGCTTATCAAGCAGATATTAAACAAACATTTTACTTGAATAATTGCTCGTTTTAAAAACTTCGACATAAATATACAAATTTGTATTAATTAATGCAATTTGTCCGATTTTCATAGAGTAATTATTTATAGGGATTTATCATTGACATTTTCTTTGGTAGATTCCTAAATATATTTAATTGATAATTAGCTTTTTGAAGTGTATAGTAAAATATAATTCTTGACATTTCTGTTCACGTTAAATATCATACAATAAAACTAATATAATCCATTTGGTTTTACTGTTTAGTATTGATTATATCTACACGGTGCTATAGAATTCGTGTAATTTTATTTTCTTGCACAATTGCTCGCCTTGCACTACGATTTCGGCGTAATTAGAATTATTATAATTTTAGATTTCGCAAAATTCACTTGCACAACGTCCTCCTAATATTGTAATTTTTTTTTCTGTGAATATCTATATTGACGACTGTCGAATATGCTGATGTTTAATGATTTTGAATTCTACTACGTTCCAAATATGTTTATCCAAGGTGACATCTTGTACATGTTTAATCTTGGTTCGTGTGATACTACATTTTTGTTCGTTTTTCTGTTCAATTGGATTTAAAATATTTTACATATTCTCTCAGTAAAAAGTAAAGTAAGGCCCTACTGTACAAAAAGGCTTTACTTTCCCTGTAGAGCAATGCGGTACATATTCTCTTTGTATAATTTTATTTACGCTTTATAACAAAAAATTTACATTTAATTAAAATTTCCATCACTTATTTATTAACGGAATGCAATGGAAATTTTAACGCATTCTGTTCATCAAAATGGCCTGTTATTTTTAAATCCTGCGAAGTTTGGCATTTTATATAAGGCATTGTTTCGGAAAGTTTTGAATGTAATTATGTTCGCATAACAGGATGTTTTAATCTGCACAGAATCCAATTCTTAACACGTGCGCATGCGAAGTCTATAGAAAAAAAGCAAAAAAGCTTGTTAAAGTTGAAAATAAAATCGTTACATTCGGAAAAGTTTAATAGTAGTCCGCAGACGTACCTCTAAGTTTGTCTTTTCGCCGTCCATGTGTGATCCTGGAAGCATAATTATTTTAATTGTTTGCTGGATAGCATGTTCATAATGCCGTGGAAAGTCACGAAAAAATATTCTCATTATTTCGGCTACGGCTTTCATGGCGAAACTGTTTCCACCACTGAACTCTTATTCGTTAAGACGTAAGCGACTTCAACGTTCAGTGCTTAAACTCGCTTTTGCATGTTTAACTACATTTTTTGCTGTGTATATTTCGTTAGGATGTTTAAACTCTAGGCTGGTTTAGAAACAGTGTTTCAAATTTATCCATAAATAAAAAGTCGTAAAAAAAGACAAACTCTAGACGTGTTATGGTCAGTTTAAATGTAGTGGCGATTCGACGCATGCTTTTGACCGTATTGAATCAAATACGTATTGGGCAGTTAATTAATCCTTACATTAGTCTTGAAAATTTAAAAAAGAAGTTATATCGTTTCAATTTTAAGTGTTTTTTTATAAATCCGCATATAAAAAACACATATACTTGAATAAAAAAGATTGCTTGTATTTATTTGCCTATTATACATAATAACTAGATACAAAGATAAATATTAACTTAAACATCACATTGAGAACTTTATAGAGTGTTACTAATTCTTTTACACACTTTACAGTCAGGCAGCTCAGTGTTTAATTGGTCTGCTTAGATGAAACCATCATTTTTAGTAAAAAATTCATTTTTTTTTAAACTACGGTAGTAAAGATTTCATTAAAGATCATCCACGATGGGCGGTTTAGGGCTGCCGGAAGACTCGATCGGAGAGAATCGCTATTGGTCGACCGCGCTGTACGACAGCTCGAGAAGGTCGTTATGTTGCTCTGTCCGTACTACGGAACCGTCATTTGACGGCTTCCTAGAGAGGTAGTCAACTTTAAGCGGTCCGTGATGTAAGGGTGACGCATAAAATTCATCAGAAGGCTCCTTGAGAATAGCGTCTCTAGACGTCCCGCACAGGTTCTCTGCTCCTGGAGAAGAATCGAATGGAAAGGCGTTAATTCGCAAATAGGCATCTCGCTTGAAAACTTGAACGATCGGGGCTGTTTTCTTCGCAGATGAATGCCGGTTTGGTTTTGGGCATTCAGAAGACCGAGTCCATGTTTGAAAAAAGCTTTGCTTCAGATGCCATGCGTGAGGCGCAACCTATTTTTGAGCGCATTATGGTATGAGGTGGAATCAACATCCTTGTCCGAACTGATTATCACAAAGAATGGATGTCTGCACTAAAGAACATTCAGGAAGTTCTTCTGGAAGCTGTGGTCCCATTTGCTCCAGTTATTGGTAAAAAACTCGTGTTGGGGCTGGATAATGCCCGACACTAGTAGACGTCTCAGGGTCCGTAGAGTTGTCTCCCATTACTTAGAATATGGAGAGATTATGACAATGAATTGGCCAGCATGTTGTCCTGCCTTGAATCCCATAGAACATTTATGGGACAAGATAAACAGACGGATTAGACATCGTTCGCAGTCTTTAACAAACATTGAACAGCTTCAAAGCGCTCTTGTTGAATAATGGGATTCTTTTCACAAGACGAAATCCGATCCCGTATTTATGCACTAGGAGACATAAGACCCTCCAAGAGGCCTGAGAAGGTGATACACGTTATTAATAGCAAAGCCATGTAAAAAATTGCTAATTTAATCGTAACACGATTTTTCAGGGTTGTAGTGATTTTTTTTAAAACCATCGTAATTAACATTGTGGGTTCGATGTATAATATTATACGGCTTACTTACAAATGGCCATTTTTCAAAACCATAGACAACCCCGATGGTCGATATGACCTCGTAAACTAAAAAAACAAAGCTTATATGGTAAGGAACCCAAAGATTCGCTGCCGTACTTGGCAACCAATTGGGTTGATTTCCTGCTCGCTCTCGAATTGAAATTCATGCAAACATTTTTTGATGTTGATTTTCAACCCATTTAACACTAGTGCTAACTGTAATGATAGGGGTATAATTTGCGGATAGATACTAAGATAGATAGATGGAAATACTTTAATGCACAACAATTAGAAATAAGTGCACAACAAATTTTGTGCACATCCTGAAATATATTTGTAAAATATATACAACATGGAATTAAATCCGCCTGTCGTCTATGGCCGTTGTAAATTGTCACACATACTTGGAAATTGAAAATTGAATATAAAACACTGGACATACATGCATTAATTGTAGATCATAAAATGAATACAAATATATAAAAACGAGATTTTCGTCCCAATAATAAATCTTTTTTTATGATAGTGATATTTAATGAAGAAAAGGTGTATACGAAATTAAAAAATAAATTACTGACTAAATGGTATATACTTCAGGCGTGGCGAGAGCCCGGGGATCTGAACCATCCAACAGCTCAATGATTTGGGCTCTTGAGAGGGTGAATGACCCGAGGTGTAATAAGTAGATGAATCTCTCCTAAATCGAAGGTACGACACGAATATTAATCCTTAGCACTAAGTAATCGATGAAAACATTTAATAAAAGTAGAAAAGAATTGAGCTCTGTAGGACCCTTGTAGTAGCAAAAACTGTGGAAGACGTATATGCTCATTTATAAATACTTTTTCACAGATCACTGCCCGCAACCAATCCGGGAAAACAACAAAAGATTCATGGTTCGTAATTAATAGGTCGTGGTTGACAAGGCCAGAGGCAATAATTCAATCAAGGTACATACCATTAAAAGATTTTTCATTTTTGAACTTAATATTTTCTCATATAGGGCAGCCACGGTGAATTTTCTTAACACGAACTGTTAATTTTAAACTAAACCAAACCTTTCAATGTAATCGCATTTAATTGCAGGAAGTGAACGAATCCAAAATAGTACTTTTGCCGAACTGGTGCGAACGGGTCCTCCTAGCCCGCCATGGGCTTTACAAAATTCTTGCCCGGGATAAGATATATTTATCGGTTCAATGGTAAAATAATGAATAAATACAATATGTGTAAACATTTTTTTTGTGTACGATTAAGTCCTTTCCAGTGTGAGAGAGCAAATTACATTCCCTAGGCTGGTAATATTTGTGCGAAGTTGGGTCGTTCAAAAATCGGAGAGCGTGAGAGCAGCAGCCTAGGCTACGGTTACTATGGAATCGAATTCGGACGAAATTTTGTTCTAAAGAGTACGTCGAAAATCCTGGTTAGAACAAGGTTGTTACATTGTAGGCGCTTTTTGATAGTTCGTTCCTGACTGCAGATTAAAATATGGAAAAAATGCATATTAATCCGTGTATGTTTAGCGGTTATAATTGACCATATTAATTAAAATGAAATTTGAAAACTGGAAAAAGAGGGAATACTCATACGGCTGGAGGTTGAGATGAGTTGGTATCCGCGGGGTTCGAAGTCACGATAACTCAAGTGGTTAGAGCAGCGGCGTATTGCATCGAAGGTCGTGGGTTCGAATCTAGCTCGTGACGCTAATTTTTTGTCTCAACAAAATAACCTTCAATAAAAATAATTTTTCATAAAAATAATTAATATAATCAATTATGACTACTAACTAAATATGGCTTATTGCTAGTGTTGATTGCTTGAGAAACTTTCTTCCACTTTACCGAGAAATATCTCCGTTGTGATATTTTTTGTCGTTCATATCTCATAAACATCGATTCTCAAAAACAAGACTAATCAGTTAATCCATGGTGAAAATTGTGTCTAAATGTCTAAATTGATCGTCAGAACGCACGAAAAATCTAACTGGCTTGAACAATCGAATGGTTTTGACGACATGGTGCGTGTTCTAACATGCACTTTGCTGCCTAAGTAAACACTCTCATCTGAAAACAAGTATTTGTTTGGTCGGACGAACTCGTCAGAACAAAATTCGTCCGAATTTCCATCCGTAGTAACCATAGCCTCAGGGTGCAAACTTACAATGGGCTCTTGATCGGCACCGGTACCCGGGGGCTAATATTACCTCCACTGTTTCGAACCCCCTTTAACTGGGGGTGGGAAATGTAATGGCATAGAAGTAATTTTGTTATTTATTTAGATAGATATCATTTTGTCAAAAACTTAAATGGAAATGTAGTAGTGTAATTTATATAATTTTTTTTCATTTTTGAAATACAAATAAATTACAGAAACAACAAATTTTAATTAAATTGTATAGGCTCTAAGTACCATGCTTTGTCGGTTTTCCAATTCGAGATAAGCGTTTACTACTGGCCGATTAATTGAGCTTTGTTAATGAAATAGACACAAGCCTGGGTAAAGCTAAGTTAGTTGAGTTGAGTAAATATATATTAATTTCTCTAGTCCGTACTAATTATCTTTATTGTGCTTTTGTCCTCCTGTTAACCGCTGCTGGGTTTAACTCTTGTAGGCATAATAGTCCTCAAATTGTTACTGTTTGTGCAAATCATTGATGTACAAACGTACCGGTTTATCTTTTAATATGTTATAAATCTTTTATCAAATAACTCATAAAATATTGACAGAAATAAAAAACCTGAGTCCTATTTCATTAGAATTATTAAAACAGACTTCACATTAGACATTACATGTATTTATTCGACAGTTTCTTTACACTTTCCATTTTTTGTTGTAAAAAATTTATCAATAATATTTAAACATTACGGAATACTGATAGAACATGTTTGTGATCTTATTTACACTGCTTTTGAACGATCATCACCGTGACAATCATTCCCGTACAAAGGCTGTCTGTTGGTTTCGCTTTTCCTTTCGTCACACCGTTTAACCTCATATACAACATAATAGTCGAATACATACTCAAGCAAAATGCCCCAGGGTTCTAATTAAACATAAAGACTATTTAACACCTATTAACTCTATTAGCAACAAATATGTTAAAAAGAACATATGGCTTGGGATTTATGAGAACGGCTTGCAACAAACAGATAATTACAATTTATTACTCCATAACAATATTACATAAAAAAATTACCTTTTTTCGTGAGTCCTATAATAATGCAAATGAATTACAATTAATACATCAGCGTAAAAATTTACATATGGTCTGACAGGCGTCAGTCCACTTTTTGCGTATTGAGTCTGTGCCATAGTATATCTGTCGTTTGAATGCCCTTAATAATTATCCTTTCTTGTTCCTGTCCCAGATAATCAAAAATGTTTTTAAGATATTTTGCATTATTTCGGAATGATGGCGGTTACATCTTATGCACTGAATTTGACGTCAATGAACCTCAGAGGCCATTGTGAGAAAGCCTAAAACCTGTGAAATGTGATTTATTAGCTTATGATTAGCTTATGTCCTATTTTATCCTAACATAATACATAAAATGTTTAGATATCAGTGAGAATCAACGGATATAATCAGATCTTACCACGTTACTGATTATGTCAATATAGCTTTGAAATCATTTTATTTTGGATAAATCTTGAGATCTGCTGCACGATGGGTCTACCCAGACGCGATTTAATTTTTCTTCATCTTCAGTGGTGGTTGGTCTCCGTGCGCTTAGTCTTGCGAACGCCTTAAATTTTTATATCTGCACTAGGTAAAGATAAAATAACATTGAGACATTATTAGACGTTAGTTTACCAGGAAGCACTAATTCAACGTCTATATATATCCCAGGGGACTTTCAAAAAATAAATGCTGTAATACACAAAATGCATACAATTTGATTCCCCATCTACAGTATTATATACTACAGGTATTAGTGAGAATCAAGGTTCACGACTGGACTTTATTACACTATAATCTATCACCTTGCAGATCTGAACTTACTTGACAGTGATATATTTTTGATATTTACTGGATGATGAACCTAAATACTGGCTTTTTCTGGTAATTTTTTCTAGCATATCCTCGCTGGTTTGTTATGTCATACGGGTTTTGGCTTTTCGACATATTCAGTGGTGGGATTCTTCGGGCTCCTTGCGTTTCTCCTACTGCACAAATTAATCACAAAACTTGTCTAACTGCTTACGGATCAAACCCGAATGATCGGAAACGGACTTGAGAGTTCATCTAACCTCTAAGAAAATTACGTAAAGCACTAAATGCGAAACAAACGCTGACCATCCCATCAAATTCATCTACGACCTAATTTAAAACGACATTATCTTTCCAGAATATCTTCATGCTTGTTTTGATTAGACACGTTTCGGCATTCTTCAGTTTCACAAATTGTAGGTTCGTGGTTGTCAATCATCCCGGTCGGTATATTCTCACTCGGTCTGTTAGACGTTGTTCGGCTTCTCACGAGGGTTAGTTCCTGGTCTCTGCGCTTTATCGTGTGTGCGTCCTTTTGTAGGAACTAAATGAACTATCACAGAAAATGGCGAAATAATAAACGCGTCTGACTGACCAAAAACATCGACCAAACTGATTGAAAACGACACCATTCAGGTTATTCATGTGAAATTCAAAAAGAAATCTCAGGATAACATATTCTGGCCAACACTCTTACTATGTTAGCCGATCTCTAAGAGCAAGGCACCATTCCATTGCTGGTGGATTTTTTTTTGAAATTTGATTGAGAAAAAATTACAAATATAATCTCCACTTTGCTGGGTTAGCCGGTACAGTTGAGAAAGAAAAAATATGAAATCAGCACAAATCAAATTGCAATACGCCTAGAGTGCGCTTTTTCTATTCAAACTCTGAAAATAGAAAGTCGGCCGTTTTTCCAGCCTTTTAAAATAAATATCGGTCTGATTTTTCTTCGTGAGCAATTTTCGGCAACATGGGTACTAGAAATACACCCTATTCAACTATACATTTGATATTTCGGTCTTATTTATCACATGAACTTAATATTTGAAATATGTTTTACTTAATTACAACTCTTTAACAAATTACAACTAATTATAAGTGAATTGTTGTTGAATGTTGAACAAATGTCTACACAAAACCGCGATAAATGCATTGGTTAAATTAATCCCGCTGATGTAAGATTTCTTCGATCGCATCACTATCATCAGACTACTCATTATTTGCATATACAGAATATGCTGCACATGCATAACTGGTTTTTTCTTGCATTTCAAGTAAAAGAAAAAGCTGTTTAAAAACTTTAGATTCATCCATCTTAGGCTGTTAAGAACTTTTTTTCATATTCCGAAAGGATCATCTAAATACTTAAGTTTTATATGGCGATAGTGATTGAACGACGAATCACTGCACAATTACCAACATGTCGATCAGACCTGTAATACGATTTACAATCATATTACAATTTCGCAGTTTGTAAAAATCTCATTGTGATGTTATAATCCCAGAAAGGTGGACAATTTGTGAGGAAGAATAAAAAAATTATAAATTTAATAAGGCAATATTGATTTATCGAGGAATGTTGCACAATGTTCAGGTGTTTACTGCGTTTTACAACTATCTTACAATTTCTCGGTTTGTACCAACCGCATGATGACGATACAATGAGAGAAAGATGGCCTATTTGTGGCAAAGAGTAAAAAAAATGTAAATTTTATTTACGAAAGTTGAATGGCAAGTGAATTTCGTTACACTTACAGATTTTTGTCAGGTGCTTACCTGTATTTTAATAAGGTGGAAAAGACAGTTTTTTCTATAAAAAAATTAAATTAGCTACATATAAATTAAATATATGCCATCAGCCCACTCTATGGTATGGCTGTCGAAAAAGCCCTCCCAGTCTCCCTTGAACAATTTGGGCCATCAAAGAAAGCAATATTGTTACAGAGGGTTTGGACTCAATTTTCTTGGTCCGACACATGACAGCCAAACAGTTTGCAAGAATCGAGTGGTTTTACCATAGCTGAATAACTATAACAATATTCTTAGAACCTCTGAACTAGTGATACATAAGACCTAATTACATTTTTTATAGACTAATATTACAACTACCCCATAGTGACATATTTACGGTAAAATCTTAAGTCACATGGGTTTAAAATTTTTACAAGTTTCTATATTATCAGCAAATTGTTGAGAGCTTCGAGTATGTCCAACCCTCTCTTTTTAAGGGTCGGATCCAAATCGCTCACTCAGTGGAATTAACTCTTTTCCATGGTGCACCACGCTTAACTCCCTTAACTTGCGTAATCTTTGGTGCGCCAGCGCCATGGCCAATTGTAAAGGCCAATTGAATTAAAGGGTTGTTAATTATTTCAATTACAAACAACGAAATTTTCAACCTTTTCTATTATTACCAATAATAAATGTCAATAAAAAAGACGAAAAATTGAAAGAAGAAAGTTGAACGAATGAATAATACAAAGGCAAAATTTTTAAACAAATAAAAGTGCACATGTAATGGAAATATATATTGTTATTAAACATATAATAAAAAGCAATTAACAGGTATATATTCATCTGTAAGCATTGTGATTTCTTGTAAATGGGCTTAACTTGCACATAAATAAATAAGATCTGGGGGTCATCGAAGCTAGGGTCGAAAAAGCTGGGCGTGGGATCGAGGAGCGAACAGGAGCAAATGCAGAAAGGCCTCCGGGACCGCCTGGAGAGGTGAATTGGGAGAACAGAGGAGTACTGGAGTATTTGAACTGAAGTGCGGCGAGAGTAGCTGAAGGAGGGCATGGTCAAGGTACTGAGTGGCGATACAGGCAAAATTTTAAATTAAGTGGTGATCGCTGAAAAGTAGAGGGCATATCAATATCAGAGTTACTGCTCTTATTTTCAGAGCAGTTCATCCCTCGCTCAGTAAATTGAGTTAGCCCTTCTGATCAACTCTTCAATGGATCACTTATCTAAAAAGATAAAATTTCAGGCATAGTGATCAAGTCATCAACATCGATCAGTGCAATGAACTCCAATACACCGAAATTATTGCTATATTGCAAGACCAAATTTTACAAGTTGTGTGAACAACTGAGTCACAGTCTACTAGGTCTCAGTCTCCATGACTTGCAAGGACACAGAGAAATAAGCTGGGACTCTGGTTCCACAGAAATGAGGGAACAAAAGAAATAAAACAGACGGCAGGGAAAGCATGATGTGATTAATAAAGGTTTTTTTTTTGTTTGAACACTGCAGAGCCAATGGACATATTCAATGGCACCGGATTTATGTTCAGCCAAAAAAGTTTTTGACAAACCTACTAGAGGAGAAAATGTTTGTTGAACGATATTCTTATATACGGCAAACTGCAATGGCCTACCCGCTAGAGCCTGATCGCTAGACTATAAATGGCGAGTAATGGTGTCTTTCGACATTCCCGGCAAGAGACTGAAGTACTTGTGGTAGTGTTTCAATTTACATTTTCTGTAGAACCTCAACAATAAACATTAATGGTCACCTGTGTTTTTTCCCTTTTAAGGGAGGTTACATCCACTATTAAATTTTACAACCCACTCATTGTGTGAGGTAAGTTTTTGTTTAATTCATTTTAAACCGATAGTTCATGCTCACAGTTAGTCGTTTCCTGCGATCCGGATTTTAAACTTATAGCCCATCATCAGGCTGAAGGAATTTAAACCATTCGCCATATTCACTGTAACGCGTAAGTGAGCCCGCGATCCACCGCCGACGCGGCGTTTCAATGAGAAGCCAACTTTTAATGCCGTTCAATTATCAACGTGCGAAAAGTGTGAACTATAACACAATTAAATATTATATCAATAAATACAGTATGAAAATAATTATAACTTGGTGATTAATTAAAACAATCTATTTATTTACTTTGTTAAATTTTAATTTAATTAAATTAATTTTTTAACAAGGGTTCGCCTGGAAGGGGCCGATGGATTTACCTTACTGTGATGAGCGCCGTGTACGCGCTAAAACATTACAGCCCCCGACGCCCCTTATTTTGTTCTTTTGTTTGTATGAATGAATTAATAAAAAATTAAATGCCTTAATAATATATTATTGGGTTGTCCGGAAAATAATGCAGGATTTTGGTATTAAACAAAAAAAAGAAACTAGTTACTTTAAAGCAATGTTCTTTAATCAAAATAATTTCCCATACTCTCAATACATTTCTCCCAACGTGTTGGTAACTTATTAATTCCGTCTGAGTAGAATTCAGAATTTTTAGAATTGATAAAGTCAATAAATGCATTTTCCAGTTCCGTTTGATTTTTGAATACTATGTGTTGTAAGTAGTGGTCCAGGTGTCTAAAAAAATGGTAGTCAGTAGGCGAGAGGTCCGGAGAGTAGGGTGGGTGAGGCAAAGTTTCATAGCCAAGCTCCAATAATTTTTGTGACGTTACACGTGACACATGTGGTCGAGCGTTGTCATGCAACAAAATGGGCCCTTTCCGATTGACCAAAGAGGGCTTCATTACTGCCAATTTCTGATGCATGGTATTAATTTGGTTACAGTATGATTCAGCATTGATGGTTTCGCCAGGATTTAAGAAGCTGTAGTGTATTAAACCAAATGATGCCCACCATACCGTAACCATTACCTTTTTTTGATGAGTTGGGGCCAACTCAATCGCCTTGAGGTGGTCAGCGACGGTCGTTTTACTGACTTTGAGTTGCTCTGCAAGTTCTCGAACAGTTGTTTTGGGGTTCTCTTCCACCACTGATCGCAGAACATCATCATTAAGAGAGGAAGGCCTTCCACGACCTTCTTCATCTTCAAGGCTGAAATCTCCCTCCCAAAATTTTTTAAACCACCTTTGCACAGTGCACTCATTAACACAACCCTCGCCCCAGACTTGGTTAATGTTTCTAGCCGTTTGGGCTCCGCTTCGGCCGAGTTTAAACTCGTAAAAGAAAATCGTACGAAATTCTCGCTTTGACATTATAAGGATGACTGAATTATTTCCAAGTAGCGGAATGCTACAGAGGTAAACAAACAATATCATTTGGAAGAGGATTAATAAGTGTTGACATTCATACAAATGAGTAATCCTGTAAACGTAAACAGAATATTTTATATAGATTTTTTTTAATGAAAACTTAAAATCCTGCATTATTTTCCGGACAACCCAATAATAAAATAATGGTAAAATTAGTAAAAATTAAGTAATTATTATTTTGTATGTGTAATATTATTTAGGTACATTTTCAAAATAGGAGTCAAATCAAAATCTTTAATGTTATTAATACATTTATCTTCATGTTCAATTTTATATTTTTTAATTTCAAATTTCTCAAAGCAGTATAGTTCTCTCCCTTTGTGGAAACTATGCAACACTGTTTGTATTTAAATTTAAATGGAAGTTTTTACTACTAAAAATACCCCTTTCTGAGTTGTTTGCATACATTGACTCTTGTATGTTATGTCGATTGCTGTAACAATAATTGTGGTCAATGAATGGCTATAAACCTATTTATTTTTGATATAAAGAGACAATATACACACTAATAAATATCTATGATTATTCGGAAATCGTGAGATGCGGTCTCTTATCAGCCACTCTAACCACGACACGCAAGAATGGCACAATTACGCAGAAAATAAACACTGAGAGCCCTGAAGATGATCACAATAAAGATCGAAACGTTGGCGCGATAAAGAAAATGTTTATCTGAAACCTTCGTCACACTCGACCGCATTGCCGAATAATCATAGACTAACAGTCACTAATCACCACACATAAATATCTATGTCAGGGCGAATTAGTTATTTAAAATACAAAATTAATTATTATATTTTTTTCAATGGTCCTTAAATTCAGAAAATTTGTTCGATTTAGGCGAGTGTTCTTTGACTACCGTTTTAATCTCTCGCTTTGTGCTATTTAGTTATGTCGCAACATTACGATTAAGTTCGCAAACCTCGCTTATTGCCCAGTTGTTTTTAGGTTTTGAGAGGATGTTTCTGAGTGAACACGAATCTCTAAAACCTGTTCTGAATCTTTCTTGTTTAAGAATTTTACTATTGTTGTGACAGTTCACGGCAAACAACCGTAACGTAATAATTCATTTTTGGTGAGGTGGTTGTCCTATTGTTGCTTTTTGAAAGTTAATCTTTTTATTATTTTAACTAGCAACCTATCAATAAATATTTCTTGATATCCATCGTTTTGGGCTAAAGTTTTAATAGTTTCTAATTCTTTTTTATAGTTAGCAGGTGTTATGTGAGTTTTAACATAATGAAAAGTGAGTAAGCATCCCGTTGTGCTATTTATGATACCCAAAACGAGTATGAATACCGAATACAATTACCAACGAAGGCTGTTCGAGCTAAAAGGATAAATCTCTGCTAATATTTGACTCTCAGTGCTCTTTCACAAAACTAAACAAAGGTATTTTCAAGGTCTCTGATAATTATATATCATGGCCGAACGAAACATGATATAATTAAATAAAAGAACAGAAAACGGAATTATTTTATAGAATTGAATTTATTGTAAACAATTTATCATTCGTGAAAACCAACTTGAAAATGAGACACATGAACTTTAAACAAATTATAACAGTGGCTTAACTTTAAAGCAAAAAAGTATTCCTTATATTGAGTATAAAAAATATGAATGATATTTAAATAAAAAAAGAAATTAAACCTGTTTTAAATAAAATTTTTTGTAGTTTATAGTTACAAACAGCCTAGATTAAGGAAAGGGACTTACCCACGGAGACTGGACGTTTTGTTTTACTTTTTGTCTAATTACTATATTATACGCAACAAGAATGGTATCGTCTCCATCAGCGAGCAGATCACCTCCCTTCCCCAATGTTTATTTATTCACGGCCCATATTCGGCCCCCTCCTTTCCTTGGGGTTTTATGTATGTACATCACCAATCTAAAATGCAGCGTGGCAATTCCAAATTGTGACGGCCCGTAAGATGGGATCGTTACATATATAATTTTTGCTCATCCTGTGCAAAATTCACCTCTTTAAGAATAAAAAATGAATTAAAATGGCATAGGTTAGAGATCATAAAAAAGTGGATGGTTTGGCACAGGAAAGGTTTCAAATTTTCTCCTTAATTGTACAGAATTAATAAAATATGCACAACAAAATCAAATTCAATCAAGTTACTTACAGTCGGAAAAAGGACAAGTTTTCAAAAAAACTGCTTCGAACAGTGGGAATTAGTTAAAAAATCAACAAGTCAGTATGTAAGACCGTATGTAAAGTTAGTTATAACCATGCCGTCTGCAAACATTACTTAAGAAATGTGCAGAGATTAGTGACCGTTAATGGTCATAACGTCTCGTAATAAAACAACCAGATGGCACATTAATCACAGATTGGTATCAAAAACCAAGAAATACCGATCGCTACCTCAACTTTACATCTCACCATCCTCTTCATACAATAATAAACACGCTCAAATGACTCCTTCACAGAATGATTACCCTAAGCTATGAAACATTTCACCACAAGAACATAAAGATATACAAACAGATCCTCCAAAACAATCTCTATCCTAAGCACATAGTTAACAGGATAATCAGCAATTACCACTCAACACTAACATTATCCACTATTACTAATAATACTATATTAAATACAACAAATACATTAAATACATACAAACCAACATACATTTCTATCCCATTTATTCAAGGCCTATCACACAAATTAAACAAATTTCTCTCATCCGATAACTTCAAAATAGCTTTCAAAAATTATAAAACAATCTAAACACTGTTTTCCAAAATTAAAGACCCCACACCAATTACAAATAAATCTGACGTAATCTACAAGATCAACTGTTTAGACTGTCCAGCTACAAACATTGGTCTTACATCCCAACATCTGGACTGGACAGTAAAACAACATATCTACGATTGCAAAAACCCAAACAAAATCCTACAGCACTCGCTACTCACCACTTTGAACTCCAACACAATTTTGACTTCACATCCAAAAGTACTACATACAGAACAAAACAAATTTAAACGTAATTTTTTAGAAATGGTTTACATCAACAAGGATAAACACAGCATCAATTACAGAACAGATACATGCAAACTCAGTCGCAGCTACGCCAACATCATTAATCAAATTCAATACAGATAACATACATATATCATCACATTACATTCCACACATCAAATATTTTTCGCATAGTCTAATTGTCCAACAATCTAACTTTCCTTTTCCCATTTAACCCTTTCTATATAATCCTGAAAGAATAAAGTGGCCGAAACAATACCAACACATTGTTTCCCTTTGTCGGCTCTTTTCACCACAAAGAAGCCGACGACTTATACAAAATATTCTCCTCTATACCCACTTCCTTCCCCACCCAACATATATAAACATTAAACAACAATATCTCACTGGCACTCTCGCCACGACGCGCAAGAATGGCACACTTACACCGAAGACAAACACTTTGCGTGAGTAGAAACACTTTGAATATAAAATATATTTCGCATTGTATAAATTCACTTTTTCAAATTCTAAATGTATTTTCTAAATGTAAACTATGTAACTATGATAAAGAAACTGTTTTTCTGATACCTACATCACACCAGACCGCATCTCACGATATCTGGATAATTATTTAAGAAACATAAATTGGGCAGAGACTGATTTATGCGATCGTGGTTTGGGCACGGAGTCAATGGAACACGTCAAATTCTATAAACAATTTTCAAAGAAAGAAAACATTGTCCAATGAAGTAAGCTACTATCTAGAACTTCCAGTTAATTATAGCTTGATTTTCTCAAGAAATATTAAAATGTATAAATTAATTTATATTTAAAAAAATTAACATAATCCTTAATGTGTAACGAGTGGACAACCATGGATTCTAGGGCCATAGTGTAAATGCTTTAAAAACATCCAGTACACCGAGGCTTACACTTTTAGATAATCACTTATATAAGCTAGTTTGTAGATACCGTTCAAATTTTATTAGTTAATTCATTAATATCGTCCATTTTGTCTGTTGATTTTACAACAAGTTATTTGTTATTTATTTAAGTTACGTAATTTTTAACGTTACATATCATTTGTTTAATGTTTTTAATTGTATATTTTTGCCTGGCGAAGTGATAAGATTAAGTTCACTCAATTGCAGGCGCACATGTCAGAAATAGATATCATTTTTACAATTTACGTAACTTCCCTTGTTTATCTCTGTTACTAATGATTTAAGAAATATTTTAATTTGTTTGAAAAAGGACTCTTTTTGACCGCTTTGTACAACCCAAACTATTGTCTTAAATTGTATTTGTTTACGTTGCATACTATTGAATGTGCAATTAGTAATTAATATTGAAGTAAGGATATTGTGAACGAACCAAGTATTTTATACGCAAGCTTAGATAGCTCCAATAATCGTTAGTAAATATTAACAATAATAGTTTATAACTCTCCCACAATACGGATGACCATCTTGAATGGTCGACTTACAATGGTCTTTACAAGTTAGAGAATGAATTTCCTATTTGTTTAATTACAGTTGATATTTCTATTCGCAGTAAAAATTGTATTCTCAGGAGGTAAATAGTTTAACGCCAATAAACATGCACTTTCACTAGAAACGTGATGACACTTTTACCCTTCTATGAGTTTGTATGTTTCTTTTTTCATTGAGAATTATCCACTAAGAAAGTATGCTTCCAACAATTAATTACGGTTTTTAGTTGAGATGATAAAAAGTTAATGGCACGAGAGGGATTCGAACCCACGACCTTCGGCTAGATACATCGCTGCTCTATCACCTGAGCTATCGTGACCTCGATCTAAACCTCACCTTACGAGTTTTCCCTCCTTTTGTCATATTTCATGGGTTCGAATCCCTCTCGTGCCATTAAATTTTTTTCATCTCAACTAAAAACCGTAATTAATTGTCATATTTTAATTGGTCGAGTGACCACGAAAATAGTGAAAGTATGCTTCCAACTCTAATCGTTATCAGTAGGATTTACGGCCATTGTAAAAAGACGGTGGCTCTGAACATACTGACAAATAAGATTAT
Organism: Cimex hemipterus; assembly: GCA_039619505.1. Classification (NCBI taxonomy): domain Eukaryota; kingdom Metazoa; phylum Arthropoda; class Insecta; order Hemiptera; family Cimicidae; genus Cimex; species Cimex hemipterus. The sequence continues at coordinate 35,028,682 of CM077102.1, forward strand.
AGAAAATCTGATGTTCGAATTTTAGAAAGTCTCTTATAACATGAATATCGCTTTTATGTAATTATTCGCCGCCTGGTGAAATTCAAGCAAATTATGGGGCTCAAAAATTCGCCGGTTACACAACTCAAGGCCCAAGAGCGAAAAAGAAAACAAGAAAATTATATTCGATCGGACCCGCTAAAATGAGAGTTGTTCTTTCATCTTAAGCGTGGAATTATGCTTTTCGTCGGCGATTATTATTATCCAAGGGATCTCCTTCTGTTCATCGACAATTCCCGGCCGGCCTTGGTCACACGTTTTGATGTTGTCTCGTTCACGGCCTCGGCCGTTCGTTATTTGATTCATCATAAAAACATGATATTTACACGAAATTCGAGCCCATCCACAAAGTATGTCTGTGTGATGGATATCACGAAAGGCGAGCATGGTGACCTACGTGCTCTGAATAAACAATGAATGTTTTAGCAGGATTTCCTTTGCTGTTTTGTATGTAGAAACCTGCTTTATGTGTTTAATTTTTGTAGTTATTGTTTAACTAGCATTACGTAATAAAATGCTTTCAATGATTGGATTATGCGCTCTAATCAATTACTGTTCAATATTTCTCTAAGTGTAATTATCGCCGTTCTTAATTAATTTCAATTATTTTTTCAATTAATCTGTTTGAAACGGAAATTTCATTAGATCTGCATACAAATGCTTCGAAAGAAGATATTACCAATTGTCGGCATAATTGATCGCCAAATTAATTTATTATCTATTTGCATCACCATAATTATATTTAAAATATTTCGTTCTTTTCGAATGATATTCAATTTATTTGCTCAGTGACTAGTCAAAATATAAAGGTTTAGCAAACAAAGGATCACCTTTCAAATCAAACCAACTATTAGCTAGAAACGATGTATGACAAACTTCTTCTTTCAAGGTCGAGGTACATTCGCAATTTTAAAAGCCAAAGTCAAGCATCGTTAGACGATACCCAAGTTTCTGTCCCAAGCATAAAATAACTAAGTATCGCTCATTATAGAAATATTAAACCAATTCTGGTGAAAATGCAGCTTCCTTTTAAAATGGAATGATTTGAATTGGTAATTATAATAAGTATTGTTCATTTTGAAAGTAGATCAAGTAGCCAACTAAAATGTTCTTAGAAATTTTTTCAATTAATGAAGGTCTTTAGTTCAGATAAAAAAGTCAATGTCACGAGCGGGATTCGAACCCACGATCTTCGACTAGATACGCTTTACCACTTGAGCCATCGTGACCTCGGACACTAACTTCCCATCTCAACCCCACTTTTTGAATTTCCCTTCGTTTTGCTATTTTCCAAAATGTGGCATTGAGATGGGCAGTTAGTGTCCGAGGATCGAAGTCACAATAGCTCAGGTGTTAGAGTAGCGGCATATCTAGTCGAAGGTCGTGGGTTCGAATCCCACTCGTTTTACTTTTTTATCTCAACTAATACCTTACATAAAGATTGAAACATGTTATTTGGACAATCGGACCACGAAAACTAGTGGAGTGAATTTTTGTTAGAAAAATTTATAAACAAAACTACTTTAGCCAATAATTTTGGATTGTAAAGTCTAAATAATGCGTCAAAAATATTACATGATTAATTACACAATATTACTCTATTTATGAATTGGTTTTTTTAAATATATTCTTTTAGATAAATTTTTTTATAAATAGATTTTTTATACAAACAAACACACATCTTCTTCAGTTGAACCAACTATAGAGCTTAAACTATGGTTTATAATTAATACAGTAAATTAAATCATTTGTTTTAGGCAAATATGATTCTCATCTAAACAAGGTCGACTTTTATAGCCGATAGTTTATTTTGCAGAAAACATGAAAATAAATACCCACTAAACTAATTAATCTGCCTCTCCGGAATTTATTGTTGACCAAATATGAAGAGCAAAAACACTAATCGAGTACGCACTAAACTTGTTGAAAATCGAGTGTCGCCACCAGTGTTACAAAGTCATGGGTTCGAGGGAAAAACAGCGTTAACTCATTTTACATCTTAGATGATCGGATTACTCACAGTGGTTTTTACAGTCATCGCTTTACATTTCAGGCTACAATTCAACTATATTTTAAACGGAAACTAAATAATCTGCTACGTGGAATCATTGTTGCCCCCATGTTACAAAATCAACAACGGCAAAGCAGCGTTAACTTCTTTTAAATTTCAGACAATCCGATTTTACACACATTATAAATAGATTTTTATATTCGATATTTCACAGTATGGAAAACAATTCAACAATAAATTATGTACTCGCATAAACTAAAAACCTGACGTTGGAATCAGGGTTGTCTCCAATCGAGGGATTAAGGGAAAACGTCGATAATTCGATCTTACTTCTGTTGAAACATTTTTTTTAAATTCTCCGCGACCCGTAAATTTTGTACAAAAAAGATTAGTCGATAATCTCATACACATTTAGTCAGCCATACAATCCGAACACCCCAGCGCACACACACAATCATTCGTAAGCTCATTCACACAACACAAGAAAAATACCCAAACGCACAAATAACCAGATTTACATTAGTTGAGTCACGCACACGCGCACACATCTCCCATGCACAGAAACACTTGCACTTAACACTAAAAAGCACACATGTTCCACATATAAATTCTTGAAATTCTTCTTTAAATTTGATAATGAGTGAATTTGTCTAGAACTCCATGGAAATGAATGTAAGATAGAACAAGATAAATAATTTCGCATTCTCAAAATTTGCAAAAGAGGACTGTTTATGCTAAAATAAGTTTTATAGGGGAATTTTTGGCCCGATAAAAAGCGTAGGGATAAGGACTCAATTAGGTACTCCCACTAACTTCCATGTCTGCGCATGTTTTTCCCGAAATACTCGTTGTCTTGGCACAGAATCGATGACGGACCATGTGATCAAATCAAAATAAACATGTCAATAAAAAAAACCTTTCTTTAATAGAATTTTAGTTTACTTTGCTAGAATACATGTATACTTTTAGAAATCTCTAACATCCTCTATCATGGAGGTATCTTTACAAGGCATAGCAATACGAAACAAATAACATGATGACACAATATTTTATATATACTTAAGAATGTTAATTTTAATCATCATTGATCATGCAAGTGTACAGTTTTAATTACCTCTCACTCAAAGTTGGGAGAATAAACTCAACGTTAAATTTTCAGATGATTTCTTTGTAAAAACAATGCCTGTGTTTATGTGTGGAAGTTTTGAAAGGCTGAAATAATTTTAACGTAAAGTTAAGGTGTGTTTTCCTCCTGGTTGAATTATTGTTGTTACTATAAAAGAATTATACTATTATTAAAGCATTAATTCAGAAATTCGAATTATAATTTGCTTTACGAAAAAATGAAGGCTACAGCGTTATTAAAAAAACTCCGAGAACCAAGGTTTCGTTTCTTGATTCAGCAGGTTTTGATGTCTCAATTATCTATTGTTGATAGTTTTAACTTCAAAACATTTATTAAATGCAAAAAAAGGACGATTTTCAGATTTTAACTTAAACGTTAATCGAATGACGGCATTTCAATAGTCAATCGTCCAAATGTTCAACTACCTGCTCAGTCACATCCGTGGTGGGGTCGTTTGTGAATAGTCCTATGTAATTAAAGCAACAACGCAATTAGCATAGGAATACATAAGAATCGTTTTTTGACTTGATTCCCGTTTCATTGCCGGTAGGGGATTTTTGCATACTTATTCAACATTATTATAATAAAGATGGGTGCTGATAGGCCTTTCTCGCGAAACCGTCGGAAATCACACGCATATCTAATTACCAGAAGGTAATCTCACTCGTATTTCCTTTTGGTCCCTAATTATCCTTTCGCTTAGGAGCTTTTTCTGATTTCTGCGCTTTCGTCTCTCAACTTGATAAAGGTGATCTCGAAAAGGGCAAATACATTGTTTTACAAGTTTTAACAATTTTCCATTAAACGTTTTTATACAAGTTTATTATTTTGAATAATGTTATTTTTTTGCCATTTGTACTCGGTGTACAATTTAATTATTAATTAATTCTTTAGTCAAAAAGGACTTTGTGTGTTGAAATTTCGGTTTTACTATCTTTTAATATTTAAAACATAGATTATATTCGATGTAGTATATATTCCATGCTGTTTTAAAATCATTAATATTGTTTTTTAAAAATAATTGGTATAACAACTCTTATCTGATCTGGTACATTTGCGACTGATATGTGCTGACTGGCTTTTCACTGGAAAGACAAAAGGAAAAAAGCTTTACACTTTTAATATTTTGATAGTAGGAATGTTTTTGAAATTTAATTTTTTATGGGGCATTTTATTTGGTTAATAATTGAAAATCATAGCTTTCTATCGGCAATATTTATCAATTTAATCTTTGTCATGAAAATAACATTTTCTAACCATCTCGATGAACCAATTTGGCCATTCAATTTATCTAATCCTGCTGCCATTGACTAACCGTCATCTACACAATTAGGGGTTATTCACTCAGCGTTAATCTTATTCTCATGTCTGTTCCAATTCCTTGGTACGTTTGCAAAGTTTCTAATGGGACATAAATACGGAAAATCTTACTGTCGAACCTCTTCACGATCATATAACTGAAGAGGAACCACTACCGTCTGACTAATATAACGTAATGGATTATGTTCCTCTATCGTGTAACAATATGAAAGACTGGGTAAGTACATCATTTTCGTATATTACCAAGTTAAAATGATTTTTTTTATAGTGTAAATCCTAATTATGCGGAACTCCATAGTATGTAAGGTAAGAAATAAACTGTCTTTTCCACAATAGGCGTTTATTTCGTCAGCCGCGTTTCGGTCAAATATAGACCATCTTCTGGTCTATATAGCAAAAGTGGTACAAGTTATATACTAATTATATACAGGTAATTATGTAATTAAATTTGATTAATTGATTATAAAGGATGTACCAAAATGTAATAGTAGTACTCAGAACTGTTTTAAATTTACATACATTTTTTGAAAAAATTAAGTGGTTCAACGGTTTGTTACATAGTTGTATGTTTAAAAGTGGATATCTGGACGATTATGGACGTGGCGAGTAGTCTGTCAAGAATGGGCTATTTAGAATGTAACATTTTTTTTCTTTTTTTTTTAAAGCGAATGTTGTTCTTTTAATTGAAGTTAAGCTTCAGTTTATACATCACACATTAATTGGTTAGACTGAGAAAGGAGAAGGATTAAAAGGCGGTCAAAGCAGTTTAAAATTAAATTTCATCAAATAATTTCCAACAAGCCACATTTAAGCATACAATCGATTAAACCCGTTTTTTACTTATCAATGGTATTTAAAAAGTCATAATTTTTAATCACGAATAAGAACTTAAAACTTTATGAATAACCTTCCTGTAAACCGTTATTAGGTTAGGAGATGAAGATCGTTTTATGTTTGTATTGTACAATCTGAATAGTACAATATCACATATAACACGATAAAACGTTTGCGTGAATACCCTAAAAGTCTGCAAACGAATAATAATATACTTATACGATCTTCGTGCAGCAGGAAAAGTAGAAAGCCACGTTTGCTAGAAAGTTTATACTTCGGCTGTCTGGCTCTTTCTTCACTCTCTTACTCAGGTGGTATTACACCTTTGATCTTTTTCACACCACCAACGATCAGCGATGTATAAATATTTTATTAATTTAATATATTTTTACAAAAATTACAATATAAAAAGTCATGTTTTTTGTTAGTTGAAACTTGAAATCAACAAAAAAAGTGAAAAGTTGGAAACCGTGGAAAGAAGGAGTTTAATAAATTCAAGAAGAAATTAACTTTTCCCTAATAAGAAAGGCGAAGGAAAAACCTAGTTCAAAGCTGAGATCGATAATGTCATAAAAAAGGGGAACAATAATGTTGATTTTTGCTAAAAATACAGTTTTTATGTGAATTTTTAAAAATCGGTAAGATTCGTTCAATTTTTTCCTTACATTTTCGCGTTGTAATGATAATTTGATCACCTCCACAGTCATTCACTTTCACTGGAATAGACTAATAACGCGCCGACAAGCGTTATTATTATTCTTTAAAAATTAAAAATGTCTTGTTTGATCATTTCCGATCGTAGTGAATAAAAGTTAGTGATATTTAAATTTAGTGATCTGATGGACCAAATTACTTCTTTCAATTAATTTATCTTTTTTAAATGGCGAAAAGGAGGGAAAACTCGTAAGGTGAGGTTGAGATGGGGAGTTGGTGTCCGAGTGGATCGAAGTCACAACAGCTCAAGTAAATAGAGCAGCGGCGTAATTGAGCCTAAGGTTGTGGGTTCGAATCCCGCTCGTCGCACTAGATTTGTCATTTCAACCAACACCTTACATAAAATGATTACTTATTTTTTCATTTTGCCGTAGTATGATGAAGATAGAACATAAAGTCAGTTCGGGCAATAGTAAACAATTGTTTTGTTCTTTTATTTTGTGAAAAAACTACACATTTATTTTCTATATCTTAACAATTATACAAACTTTAATCTTACAAGTTTAGAAACCGGGTAATCATGGTTGTCTTCTTGTACTGGTTGATAAAAAAAGAAGACCAGATCCCTAAACGGTATGAGAGCTAATCCCTAGAGGAGTTTAACTTCTCTTCTTTCATTTTCGACTCTTTTATTCTTAGTAAATTAATTTATTTCAAAAAAAGGATTTTATCCAATCCCGAAGATAATTTTTTCATTATTATTGTAAGGATGCTGGTCTGCGAGTTGGTGAACACATTGTGTCGAAACCGCTAATTTGGACGGAACCAATGCCATTCCAACTTATTAATTGTTGTGTATCTTTTAATTAATTTATTTTATTTAATTTCTCAAAAAATCTGTTATTTAACTTATTTGTGCCAATGACCACATAAAGTTACTTTGTTCCTAATTATTAATTATGTTTGATCAATCATAATGTTTTCATATACGCTAAAATAGAGAAAATGCCTACGGCAGAATTTCATTTTCCAATATATATAATTTACCTTAAAGGCCAAAGTTTAGCTCGTACAACACAAAAGCGACATTCAATGAACTTTTGTTTTAATCAGTTGTCTCATAATAAAATAGATTCATGAATTTGAAGTATTCTTAGCGTGAGAGAATGAATGAGGGAGAGGGAGAGGGAGAGGGTGAGGGTGAGTGAGTGAGTGAGTGAGTGAGAAGGTCGAGTGCCCAAAATTGTGTAATTTACTCTGCCTTATTGTCACTTTCAGCTCCTTCATTGATTTTGAAAAATAGATTTTGATAGATAAAACATTTTGATGAATAGAAATTTGTACCTTTCTTCCATTAAATCATTAATTCAAGTATGTTGATATTCAATAATTAAAATCAATGGAAAAGTACATAGTCCTTAAGTTCCGATAATATCGTGAATGGGTTGTTAGAAAAGATACCGGCTTAGATATTTTATCATTGATAGGCCATCAATGCCGGCCCGGAAGACTAGACATAATGGAAAATACAACTCGGGTTAAATTAATTTCCTGTCTGTACAATATTAGGGCAAAGATATTAACATACAAAAAAGCCAGGTCATACAACAGGTGATGACACAACCAGAAGTGATCGTTTTGACACATCAGTTACAAAAATATTATTTATTTACAAACAAAAAGTCAATGAAAGTATTTTTCAAAATATATTTTCTCAAATAATACCGCTAATGAACTCATTATTTTCAGTGTTTAATTATTCCAATTAATTATTCTTTATATCTACAGTTTTTATTTGAGATAAAAAATTAGTATCTCGAGTGGGATTCGTACCCACGAACTTCTGCTCAATATGCCGCTGCTCCAAGCACTTGAGCTTCAGGTTACTTGAAGTGGTGGGTTCGAATCCAGCTCATGACAGTAATTTTTCATCACAACCAAACATTTTAGAAAAAAAATTAATTGGAATAATTAATATGGTCAATTTTGACCACTAAGCAAATACAATTAATTCAGTATTTCATTTTTATGTATTTAATTCTTATCTTCGCCTAAATTCTTTTGAGATTAACATTTAAATTAAATTTGGTAGACGGATTGCCTTCATATTTTGAAGTAAAAAAATTAACAGACTCTCTTAATATGGTAAAAGACTTGGAAATTAGCCTGTTCTTTTCAGCACTAAGCTTACAGGTAATTCGGTTACATGAATTATTGGATAATTGAGATCATCAGCATGGCACAGGCAACTTGGATCATACGCTTTAAAAATTCGATAAGTGGACAGGGGTGTGTCGCCCATTATTTTCTTATTTAAAAAAAATATTTATACCATAGGTTTGAAATACATTCATTACACAAATTTATCAGAAGGCGAGATTTGCTTTAAAATCGACACCACTTTTGTAACTAAACAATACTGTAATTCAGTCGACTCTTACAATCCAAAACTCAAAGGACCACAATTTAATTCTGATTATCAATAAGTTCGAACTGTCAAGAGGAAAGAAAAAATTATCAAAATTTGATATGCATTTGTAGAGGTTCTTACTAAAATAGTACATATATAAAACATGGTAAAACAATGAAAAAGTGGAAAGATAGATCAACTGTAGACTATGATGATGGATACTAAGAAGCGGGGTTTGTGCTGTCCAGTCACTGTAGCATTGCAAATTTTTCAATGAATCTCTTTATGTACATGCGAATAGTGTGGGCTATTATTTTATTAAATTATGTATATTTATAATTTGACGAAAATACATTAAACATTATTGTTTCTTGGCATCAACTCGAGAATAATACTTTTTAAATCAACTTTCGAAATTCAATAATTAATTAAATAGGAGCCGGGGATCCAAAACCCTTTGGCCGTGCTCAAGCACAATTCTCAAATCTGGTCGCATTCCCACTCGCTCTCTATCTAGAACCAAGGAATGACAACCTTCAATTATGTAGGCCCTATTGGGAAACGTGCCGGATGTATACGCGACTTCAGGTTTATGAAAAATACATTATAAAACTTGAATAATAATTTGAATAAAATATAAAAATAATATAAATGAAAAAGAGACAAATTTTTCGATTACTGAAAATTTAAATTTATATATTTCGAGTGATTAATGTTTGAAATTAATTAAAATAAACAGGCTACTATTACTGTAGAGATATCGCTTTTACGTTAAATTAATTGCACGATGTATTGATTGGTTTATATTTGCCATGTAAATGATTTTTACATACTGTAGATAAACATAACTATAATTAAAAGCATGTTAAAAGAAACAAAAAAAAAACAACAGAAGTTTAATTTTTCTCGTATAAAACTTTTACATTTTTAACGATGCCTTCTATATTTATTCTTAAATCAACAGGGGTATTAACTAAATAAATTAAATAAGTAATTAATACAGCTAAACAAATTGGATACGATGTATTTATGAAATGATGAAAAATACGTTACATTTTAAACCACTATGCAGATAAAAGTAAGTAGTTTTTTTAAATTAAAAGTTATTCATCGAGGAAACGTTTAAATCTTTATGGGTTTATTCTAAATTTGTGTATTGTGAACGATCCAGCCAATGGAATTGTTCCAAATATTGTTTGTAAGAGAAATGCTAATTTTACGTTAGCTGTATTGTAATTTTGTAAGCTTGTATAATTATGAGATGATAAAAATACGTTTGACTTTAATACAAATTTCAAATAGGAACATGATGAATTATTTTAATAAATATGTAATGAAAGTAATACATTTTCAGTAGGAAACTTTTAAATATGGATACAATTATATAAATTGTGTATGTTACACTTATGACATGGTGAAATTACTCTATATTTTATAGCGTAATGCATACAAAAAATTAAATTAATCGTAAAAAATGTTTATGTAAATATTTATGAATTTATTTTAGATTTGTGCTACGAACGATTCAGCCTTGAAATTATTCCAACATGTCTATTTAATAAATGCTAGATGTATTATAAGTTAATTTTGTGAGTTTTTATACTCACAATATTAAATAGGTAAACTTAAATAAATTAGGTTTAATTATATTTAAATAATATTTACATATACTGCAAAATAAATAGATCATTTCAAATTATAATATGGGAAAAATATTTTATAATTTAATGGTTTAAAAAAAAATTGTAATGTTTCCTAAGGGAAAATGCAAACTTCAGTTTATTTATTCCATATGCTACATTTAGGTGAGAGAATCTAACTTGAGGGAAAGTGGACTACGCATTTTTGAGATTTATATTTTATGGATTGAATATGGTAGAAGTTCAAAAACTGCAAGTTGAACATAGAAACTTGCGAACTTCGAGTCTACAAAATGGCATTATACCCATAACGGAATATGTCCAATTATAATTTAATAAAATGAGAGTTTCGCCAGTGAAGGAGTTGACGATCTTTCAACCAAAATTTGATTATTACATTATTAGCTTTCCTGCAGACAAATCTTGCGTCAAACTTTGAAACTTGGCAATACACCTGGCTCTTTGTTCTTTACACGTGGTTTTACAAGGTGTGTGACAAAATTTGAAAGGAAAATAGGTTATTTTGGGTTGTCCTCGATGTGACTTTCCAACTTTTGAAGTATTTTAAGCTAATAAGAAGGTAAATATTTTCTCCTTTATGTTCATTGACACAAAGACAACCTTATATCAAAAGAAACGTTATAATCTGACAACATGCTAACTATTATTTTTAAAATGGAAAAACGATAACGCGTGCATTGTTTATTTTCCACAAGCTCTAACCTTTTTGAACCCCGACGCCATGTCATTATCCTGTTTGTGTAAGATAATAGATCCACTTATTTAAATTACAACATTCCACTTTTATTTTTGAAGACAGCGTGTAGGTTAACTATGATTATTACGTACACACAGTGCGATATATTTATTTTCCGTTTTTACGACGCTTTTTTGTTGTTTCACTTTAAGCGAGTTTGTGTGGGGAAGAAATGAGAACGTATTCGGTGAAACGAAGTTTCGGGTACCTGGCAATTATCTTCTGCGTGACCACCTCTTCGACGAGTTGTTTCGCCTGAGGGAGCGAATAACAGTGTCGCTGTCCAAGTCCAAAAGACCTTTTTGCGTCCTCAAGACCGCTATTAGGCCCAATCGGAATCCGGAGAATTGCCGTGTTTATTGACTTGAACCCAAATCCTGTGGGAATGAAATTTTTTCTTGGGTGACAGGTTAAAAAAAAATATTCCGCGCTTGATAGTATTTTACACTGACCACAGTCGTTGATTTAGTTTTTGTCACTTTTATTCTTGAAGAACGCAAGGAAAGCTTTTGCGAGTAACGTTAGGCGGAAAATAATTGCAACATTAAAAAACGCGTGTTTAAATGAAAACATTCAAACACGAGATTCAAATGAATGCGTTATTCCTAAGTATAATGATAGCCGGCATCATCTATACTTATCTACAATAAGAACAGATGAAAATTGTCAGATTTCCCCCTGTGGTGTCGGATAGATTGTATCATATGTGATTTTTTTTTCACAAGTAGAACATTTTATAATAATCACGAACCCAACAATTTTTCATACAGATTGCTTCAAAGATAAGATATATATTTATTATGTCGAGAAATTTCCCAGCCTCTTTTCTGTAATCTTTTCTTCTTTTTGCATACATTTTTGTTTTAGATACATGTGTCAACAAAGAAAATTAGGACGAAGAGAAGCAGATGCCTCTGAAATCGTTTTGTCAATAAAATAAAACAAATAAAATAGTAGTTACTTTACTGAAGTCAGCGATATAAAGCTAAACCGGGAATTACTGCAGGAAGATTAGAATAGAAATGAACATTTTTTTGTTTTAAATGTATTTAGTATGCAATTGTTAATAATGGGTTCCTCTCTAATGCCTATAATCGCTTCGCTGAATAAGAGAAACCTGCTGAATGTTTTATATTATTAGTTAAACATTTATGCTTATAAGAAATTATAATAAAAAATTGTTTGAGGCTACGGAAACATTCTTGTTTGAATTTAACTTTGAGTTTGAGTTTTGCGGTGGCTAGGGCGTTCAGCTCGTTTGCCACTCTGTTATGAGTTCGAATCTTGGCATAGCTCATGGATTTTTAATTGAGAATATTATTATTACATTATTGAAAAGTGGTTTGATTTAATGTCCGCGACGTATTCTGCTAATAGTTCAACGTTAAATACTAAGACAAGTATTGTAATTAATTACATGTAGGGGTATGTAATGTGTGTAATCTTTGCAATGGGTGCTTATGGAATCAAATAGTTAAAAAATATAAATATCTAATTACAATTTTGAACAGTACATTTGTTAATTGGAGGAACTGAGTGTTTTTCCTTGTAATTGGCCTTCTCTCTGATCTGCTTTTTTTAAATTATAAATTATAACCTTGACGACTGATAACAAATTATATCATGCAATAGCGAATTCTATCGAACAATTGATAACTTTCGACAGGTGGACGACCATTTAGTGTAAGACCTCTTTTTATCAATCGTTGATAATTATTTTCAAACATTCATTGTGTTAACTTCTTACACCTTTTGATCTTTTGCCGAACAGTAAATCTAGCCCTCTGAAAAGTTTTATATAAGTGGTAGTTATGTTATGTAATTTACAAGGAACAGTTAACTTGGATTGATACCTCATAGCAGGACCCGCAAAAATATTATTTTTTATATTCTACATATTTCTTTATTTTTTAATAAATTTTAGGTATTAGGATTTAGTCTAATTAGGTTACCGCTTGAGTGTAATTAAAACAAGCCTTTTGCGGTAATTACCAGAAAAATGTACTAATTTTGGGATTTTTGGGATAAGTATTTTTTAATACTCATAACTTCACATAACAAATATGTAATACCTTGGGAGGAATGTAATACACTTTTCTACTGCAAGTAGCTTTTATTGTAAGTAATAGTTAATTAAGCGTTAATACAGTCAAACAGATAGACATTTTTGACAACCTACATTTGGAATTGACAGTACTCATTTCTAACTTGTTAGCCATCAATTTAATGACATAAAATACAAGTTAAATTGGTTTAATGTTTTTTTTTCTTATTAAATATGTGAAGGTCTATTAAAAATTGGGTAGAGGCCACTCATATTGGCTAAGGCCATTGAGTACTTCATTTCATTCATTCAATTATATGATGGGTGAAGTTCAGTTTTGATTCTATAATTAGCTGAAGTATTCACATTATAAATAGTTTTAATTAATTATACTTTTTATTTAAGGTCTTGGTTGAAACGAAAACCCAGTGTCACGGATAGGATTCGAACCTACGACCTTGGGCTATCCCGCTCATGACCTTTTTCACCTCAACCTAAACTTTAGATAAAAAGTATAATTAATTAAAATAATTAATAGGTCAATTATGTCTATTCTATACGTATATGGATTAATTTTATAAATAGCATGGTATAAGGTGGGCATTGTGTCATATGGAAGAAATCGATCAACTTCGTGTACGCTTCATTAAACAACTTCATCATTTTCCTTTCAACATTCGAGACCACTGCATCAGAATTGAATGTGGATTAATTCCACCTAGAATGAACCCAACTTGGCAGGTTGGAAAAATATTAAAATGTAGCAAAGTGACTTTTTTGAGAAGCTCATTTGAATGTATTCTAAATACAAATTCCTGCTTGCGTATAAGTGGTAATTAGGTTGACGGCGTGAATACGTGCTTAACTCTTTTGGGGTGTAAATCCATTTCTCACTATACGAATTCAGAATACATTTTGAGAAGGAGGTAGTTGAGTATTACATTTTTCTTTCTTCTCGGAAAAAGTAATAAAGTTTAAATAGTGGCGGGATGAGCCGAGAAGAGGCGCGCGAGAAGCAGGAAGCAATCCGCGGCCGGTAAGATCGTGATCGGGGTGGCACTGGGTCTTAGATTAGAAAAAAAACAAAGAAAAAGAAAAGAGAAAAAACAAGGAGACTCAGTTGGGGATAAACGTTCCGAGGAAGAGATCTCCGCGACGAAAAGAATATATTGTTGTTGTGTTTTTTTTAAAGAGTATGCGTAGTATGCGTGTGTGTGGTTTGTGAACCTCGTCTTGGGTTCGAAGAGCTCCTACGAAGAGGAACTGGCTGATCCCGGCAAGTGAGGAGTAATCTCGTGAGTGGGCACATCTCTGATTTCTTACGAGGCCTGATAATCCCGGACTAGTGACATTAGGTATAAGTTCTGGCCTTTGATAGCTTTTATTTGAGAAGGATTTGTTTTGTACTTGTAAATAGAATAGTTGTAATTAAGATTCATTTTTTATCGTAGTTTTAAGGCCTAAGTGAAGTATTACTTTATGGCATCTTGCTTATGTTAATGAATTAACTTGGATAGAAGCAGGAAGACTGCGTTATTTGGCTCCCATCATCCTGGTTGGAAGCATTATCAGGAAGGAGAGAACCAGAAGCGCTGTATCGCTACCCACCCCCTTTCCCATCGTCGTATTGTCCTACTCTTCTTTTCCTTTTATCCCCTGGTTTCGGTATTTATCCTTCCCCAAAAATACCGTGGCGCTCAAACTAACAACTGTAAATAAACTTTCGCCTCTTCACCTACCATCACTTGTCTCTCCCTTAAACACGTTCCCCTCCTTCTCCACTGAGCTACCGCCAACGTACGTGCAGCTGCAGTAAGGAAGCTGTAACGTGAGAAGTGGAAGGAAACATATATTCAAAGTACTCGCTTGGAGACAATCTCAGTAAGTGGCCCTGTCCCGGTTCAACAAGGGTTCACCGACTCGCACACCAAAATCCATCATCAATATGAACTTGCGATATAAACCTGGGTTCAGAAAGTTATCTGGTTCAATATTATTATTGTTATTAGTTTCCCTGAACAACATTTATTTTTTAGTTTACCTAATATGAAAATAAGATTATTAGTTCAGTTGAGATAGCTAATTGTGAAGTATTAAAGACATTCTTCGGCGGAAGTTATTATAGAAACAGGTTGTTGACATTTGTTTGGCTTGTAACATGCATGTAACAGAAACATTAAAATGTATTTATGTATTATTTTTGATGCTTTATCTACAACTCTATGAGAAAGCAGTTTCTTTGTAAACACACAGAGCTTAATTATAATTCTCTCTCTAAGTGCTAATACTCTCTCTAATTATAAATATTATATTTTGACCAAACGCAGAATAACTCAAATAATTTATTTATAACTTTTCCCGTGGTTTTGAGGTTGAGAGCCTTTGTGTTAGTGGATGTAATACCACTAGTGCCAATACGGCTGAACAGAGATATGCTTAATTATTACTAGGATTTAAAAGTAGTAAATGCATATGTGCAAAAACTGATCATTTTATTTACGTATTCAAATCCAGCGTCTTTTGTTCATTTGCAGTAGGGAAACTATTAGTTGTTTGTATTTTTCTAACTGATAAGAAAATCTTGTATTATAAATTACTGTATGGTAATTCAGCCGGTGTACTCCCATTGAAGAAAATCATTTTCAAAGACGATCGGGTCAAATTTAGTCAAATTTCCTTGTGACCACCTGACATTAGACAAAATCCAGAGGTTACTACATCTACTACCTGATAGCTGAAATACTGATATATTAGTTGAAATATAAAAAACAGTCACCTATTTTTTTAATAGGTCCTACGGCCCTTCAATTTAATATCTATTATATTTAGCAGTATATTGACCAAATTACTTCTTATTTAGCCAAAGGTCGTGATTTGTATCGCGCTCGTGGATTTTTTTGTAAGCTTTTTCATTTCTACCAAAACCTTACATACAAAGATTAATTTAATTAATTATTTTTTGACCTACTACCACCTTAACAAGCTTTCCTAAAATAGGTGATCCCACATCGTAGTTGCACTGCTCCCCTTATTAGGAAAATTTGCACTAACCATTGTTGTCACCAGTCCTTTGATCTTATCTTTGGAATTCGTGATGGTGTCTTAAAGAGAGTTCCTACTATCGGCAGGGTGCACGGTTTTAATTGTGTCACTTTCAGGGAGTAAAACTAAATAAGGATGGGCCACATAAAATATAAATATATTAAATAATAATATAAATATATTCAATATGTAAATAGTTGGCCACCACGGCAAACTTTACGTCAGGATATTATGATCGAATAAACTAGGCATGTCACGTCTAGGCAGGTTTTTGTTTCCTCGTATCTAAACGGTATCAACATTTCTATAAGATTTAATGTGAATATGGGACCTGGAATCAAATTGTGTTATGGGGAAAACAAAACTCATTCGATATTACAGAGGAATCCGTAGGATGTGAGGAAATTTTTCAGTTTAAAAAATATGTTTTTACAGTTAGATTTACATTAATGCCCAGTTGTTGTGGTTTTGCCAGCAAATCCTACGACCGATTTCGCTGCTCAGTAACCCTTAATTTGCGTAGACTGCGAGGTGATGAACGCGTAGTTCGGGTTTTACCGAACGTCCGACAGATGAATTTCTGCTTTTCATCACTTTCAATGTTTTCATCTAGCTGAATAACACTCAATGATACAATTAAATGAAAAAATATTATGATATTTACCGTGATATTTGTCAACCAGTTAGAGTCGTGCTGGTTGAAGAGCCCGAAGAATTGTAATGGTCATTAAAACGTCCGCTAGGCGGCCTTGACTGTCAGCCTTCCTTTTCGTCCTTTCCATAGGCCGTCCTGTCTGGTCAGAACAACTTTGGTACTCACCTGAATAAATTTAATTACTTTTTCGTTTTTGTTACAGACTTGCTATCCGTGTCGCAGTTAGACGGTCATCGGAAAGGGTCGATATTTTTAACAACAAAAATATTGTTAATTTATATATTAAGTTAGTATAGGAGAAGTTTATATGTTCTAGAACAGAAGAAGGAGGAGGAGGCGGCGGCGGCGTTACCAAATTTAGGAGATTTCGGATATTAGCACACAAAAAAAGCAAAAAAAAGAATAAATAAAATAACGGTTACAACTGTAACAGATTAAATACATTATTTTCGGAATAAACGAAATAAGTTGAGTAAAAGAAAAGTGGGCCATTCATATTTGGACATGCTCGAAGGTCTGATGACCGGAGTGGTGCCGTAGAGACATGCACACAACCATGTTCGTCAAATTAGAAGAGTCAGCCATGCATGCTTGGTCACACACCCTTCAAGGGGTCTCTATTAAAAACAATTACAAAATTTAGTTTTAATTATGAACATAGACTTGGTACAGAAGTATGGTGATGCTCTCCGGTTATTGATTTTTCACGTAGAAATCAAAAGTATAATTATTCCAGTTCACTTGATCAACCTATTTTCAAAATCGAGGGCGATGATCCGAAAATTTCTTAAATCTGGCAACGTCGCAGACGACTCCACCTTTGTTAGCTGATAAATATTAAGTGTCTTGGTTATTTTTACATATACCTTATTAGGCTATGTTAAAACATTGAAATGTATGAATAAATGGCTACACAAATGGTACCCTCGTCCACAGTTGGAGATAGCTTGGTACAACTAGTCTAATGTTGTATGGTTAGATTAGGTAGGGCTAGGTAGAGTACCCTTTATTCAAGGCTAGGATTAGTGTTCTTGCATATGCTTTGGCAGTCGTGTGAACTCTCGGCCCTGATTGAAAAACACTTAAGTGAAATTAGAAACTTTGAAAAAATGTAATAAATCTATGTGATCATTGTGTGAATTAATGAAAAATTTTATTCAAACATTTTAAAAAAATCTAAACATAAGTAAAAATATACGCTGTTAAAAAATCAAAAGAGCCAAATGATATTAAACTATTAATTGTTTACACTTTGAAGGTATGTAGTCTGTTAATGGTGCATACTAAAATAACGCGGGGGAAAATAAAAATCTTACATAACCTCTTAGCTTACTACTAAGCATAATTCGAATCCGATTAAACTAAAATGTGCACGCAAAAATTGAATTTGTGATTGCATAACTAAATGTTACGTTTTGTGTATAAAGTTACAATATTTATTTTAGATTGTAAGTTTTTAAAACTAATTTCATTTCGTCAAATGAAACCTAATCCTTATTAATGGAAGGGATTAAATGGAATTTAGTCTAATTATCTCACATCAATAAGACTTACGTTAGTATTTCGTTTTAATATAAACCCTTTTGAGCGTATAACGCTACTCTGGAAAACAATTTTTATATGTTATATTCAAAAATTTATTGTGGGACCTGTGAGACTCAATCGAACCCATGGGCTACCCCCGGTCGTCGCGAAAATAATTGATCAATTTTTTATTTTGTTGATTAAGTCTGAAAAACTGATAGTCTGTAATAGACAGATCAAGGCGAATAAGAAGGATGCGCTAGGATTTTAAAGACAAGAATTTTTATTTTTTTCTGAATTGGGACTGTTCAAATCATGTCACATGACAATGCTCGCCTTCATGCTTAATTCGGGCGTTATCATAGAATCTTACACCTTTTCGTATTTAGCAATGCTATTTTGGGATCCAACTTTGATGATTTCGGTGAGATTTTTGGCTGTACATCGAAGAGGTGAAATTATTACGTGGAAAATAAACACTGATGAACCTCACTGTACAGTCCCCATTTGCGATAAGGATCAATTCTGTTCTGGTTTGTGACTGACTGTTTGTCTAACTATATAACTAAACCTGCCTTATTATTTATGTTATTGTACTAAATAATAGCTAATTATCAAGTTGTACAAAAAGAGAAAAGAAAACATAAGGTCGAACGTTGTCAACCAATAGAAACGGGCTTTCAGTTTCAAGCTGATCGTCTGTAAAGGACCGACCAAGAAACTAAAATTAATGTACTACTATTTTATCGATTTTTAATTTTTTCAAAGCTTGCATTCATACATAAGGTCGGGTGTTGACAAAAACATGATTATGTCCTTTCATATTTAGTAGCAGTACCGTTGATCATTTTGGGAAAATTTCCTTACACCATGAGGATGAACGTTCTCCCTATCTGAAGAGAAGCAATATGGACGAACCTAACGACCACATTCACGGATGAATCCTTTAAAAAAGATAATTCCTACTCACAGTGAGTGGGAATTAGCTTCTTAAAAAGGATTGAACACTCCATCATTTATTACATCTATTTACGGATGAATGTTATGGCATGTGACCGTCTAACTAAACATGCCAGACATGATCCGTATTTTCGTTCCATTTAATTTATAGCCCAAAGAAATGTATACTTATTATGTCACACAAGAAAAGAAACCCACATCTAATGACACGAAAGAAAACTTGAGGTCGGGTTTGGTCATAACAAAGGATTATAACCTTTCCCATTTACCAGTGACGTGTTGAGATCGTTACATTGATGATTTTTGCAAGGACTTGGACTGTAAATCGCGAAGTTCATCGTTCCTTACCTCGGTCGAAAATAAATATGTATTAACCCAACCACTGAGCATTTAGCTAATTATGAAGTCATTAATTTAATCTTTACAGATAGAGATCCATTTTCACTAAATCTGCAACATATGAACATAATTTTTTATACTTAAAATCAATAGTTAATTAATATGTCGTCAAGAAGAGAAAAATCCATCTACTGGCAAACAAGAAAACATGAATAATATTGTACATACATTTACATGAAAACATGGCGTTGTTTTGTAGGAACGGACCCTGCCGGTATTTGAACAAATTTTAAATTGTTGTAAGAAGAAAAATAAGGGTATCATGAGATGTTTCTAATTGTTCAAAACTTGTATTGAAATGCTGGTGTATGTTGGGCGATATCATGTAACATGGCCTTTCATTTTTACCGGTGCTATTTTTGGTTAATTTGAAGAGTAGAAAAATACTGTCAATCAATAAAGGACGATCTGAAATGAAAACAAGATTTGCTAGGGGATCAGACATGATTCTTTAATTTCTTCGAAATCTATATCAAAACCGGGGGTCGGGCGTTATCATAATATCTTAAGACCTTTCATATTTAGCAATGTCGTCTTTTGGTTCAATTTTGATGATTTCGGTAAAGTTTTTGGCTGTACTTTGTGGAATTAAATTTTCCTGTTCATAAATAAATAGGTATGAACTGATCCATAGATCATACTTTCCCCAATTGTGTTTACGCGTAACCTGTGTCTAATCCTCTTTCCATAGCATGTTATTATGCTCCAGAAAATAGCTAAGTATTATTAAGATTTATAGAATTGAAAAGAATATTTATTGGCATTCAAGAAAACATAAGGTCGTAAGGTGTTATGCAACTGGAACAGATCTTTCATGTCATCGGTGATTTGAATCAATTTTGATGATTTTGGTCAATTTAAATTTCGGAAAACACAAATATTTTAAATAAAAATTCTAGTATTTTATGAACTACTTTAATTTGTTCAGTCTATATTCCAACATTAGGTCTGCCTGGGCCACGCAAAAGGGTTCCTAATTATGTCAACTTCTGAAATTCAAATTATTGGTTGTACTTCGTTGATTGTTCTCTCGTCGGTAAAAGATAAACCAGGAAAAAATCACAATAACTTGGTATATGATCAGACGGCATATAACCATTGACCTCATCAGCTACTATTGCTATACATGTTTTATTTGTTTGCTATTGCCGCCCGAAAAAAATATGACTTGCAAGTATTTTTGTGACGTGTTGAGGTTTCAGAAGTTCATTCAGCAAGGACTGTCTATCTTCTCAAATTTCCGATTAATTGTATATCTGATAAACTCTCGTTCTAATTGTGTCAACCTGTGCTATAGGTTCTATGACAGTTTTATGAGGAATTTCTTTCCTCTTCTTCAGAACTTCGACCCCTATTATTGCTGAAGGTCTATTAAGTAGGTTTTAAGAAGAAAAATCACAATATAATTTTTTTCAGTAGAACTTTCTTCTCTAAAAACCCTGCTAATATTACGTTTATGTTTCTATACTTTTTAATTCATTTTATTTTTATTATTTTGTTGTGTCATGAGAAGCGGATAAGTATGAGGGAGTTAAGGAAAACACCTTTTTCATTTTTTTTTGCCAACTAAGACACATTTACTTTTATTATTAAACAGTACATTACATTCAAGTGAAGCATGTCCAGCCAGATTTCAAACCTCGACTGGTTGTTGGTTCCTTTACATTTTGAATTTGTAGAAAAGTTTTAACTATAAATTATGCCGAATGTAAATATACCTTATAAGTATTAATTTAATAACAATAAAAATTTATTTGGTTGTCGCAGGCTCTCTTTGATTTTTTGTTTTATAACGTTTATACTTAAGGTAATAAAATCCCAAGTGTTGGGGATGTCATAATAGAAAATGAGGTTTTTGTTTATTTTTTAGTTTAATTTTTTTATTCTAAATTTTTTTAAAGAGTTAACTATATTTAAAAGTTGTTAATGTTCCCACTTAACCAGAATTTAAACAATTTTATTCCGAATTTAGTCATCGCGTTTGAGGGATTTTGTTAAGTAAATAAATTATTGATAATTGAGGCATATCATCCTATTTGTTCTTGGAGTATATGAATAAAATAACTGTTATTTCTTGTTGATTCATTTTTCTGTATAATTCCTATAAAACAAGTTCGTCTTGAACATTACAATAATTTGGAAAACAGACACATTTTGGGAGTAGGGGTTTGACGTCCTTTGAGGTTACTATATTGTTATTGTTATAAATTTATTCCTATGTATTCCTTTTTGCAAAGTATTTATTTTTTTAAATCACCTCTGGCCGCTGCACCATAGCTTTCATCACCGTATTGAAATAACGATTCAAAATGGCTTTGCATTCCTTAATAATGGTATTTAGTACTTACTTAGTAGTTTCTTAGTTACTTGGTAACTAGAGTGATAAATCTTTCCACTATTTGCACTATATGTTCTTAGTGTGTTTGTAAATTCAAACCGTTGTTCCCAAGATAAACATTCATCCAGCATTATTGCCAAATATTTTGTACTTGAAACCATATTTAATTTCTGACAGTCACATGCATCTTTTTTAATTGGTAATGAGGCAGTCACAAAGAGATGTATTAATTTATAGTTGTCGTTATTAAACGCATGGATACGTGGTTACCTCAACCTCGCTGCCAGATTTTTTGTGATTAAAGATTAATTCTTTTTTCATATACCCATTTAGACAAATTTCAAGAGTTTTTTGAGGTTTGACAATTGCCGTACTCAATTTCTTTTCAGATTAGTAGAAATGTTGATTCGCCAGCGAATGAAAATTGCCCATCATTGACACCCAAATCGAAGCAGATGTTTTGAAGAATTGGCCCAAGTATGCTCCCTTGAGGCACTTCTCTATCGACGGAAAAGGACTCACTATCAGACTGCCCCACTTTTACTATGACCTTTTTATCCTCACGATAACTTCGAAAGATAGTCCTGGTCACTTCAGAGCATCCAATGGGTTTTAGGCTATGTAATAATTTTTTTTTAATCAACCATTGGCTAATATGATTAACATAAGGCCAAAATTTTTTTAAAAAGATTTATTAAATAGAATGCCTTGCATTCATATCACATAGTCCCTCCGATATTTTTGTCTTTTTTATATTTTTATTATAACAAAAACGAACAATACATTGTATACGTTTGATTGAAAATGTCACAAACTGAAACAAATATGATCCTCTTTTTCGTTACAGGCAAAACAATGGTACTACAGTGGAATTAATTCTCTTATTTCCGATTCCCCCCGTCGTTTTGACGTTTTATATAATTACAACAGAACAATAGCTTCCGAATCCTTGACATGAACTGCTTGGAAGTTTTCACTCGCAGGTATTTTATTTATGTCCAAATAAAATGGAAGCAATGCGGTATACAAGCTTTTTGATAATGAAAACATTAGAATAGGTTATTTCTTCTAATTGTTAAAATTCGTCTGTTGTTCATAGTATTGTCCACTTAAGGAAAAACCAGTCCGAGTTAATTTTTTGTTAAGGATTAACAGTTCTCCAAATTTTATAACAGAAACATTTTGATTATAAGGACTCGATATCGGTTTTCCTCATTTTTATTTGTAGTTATAAACGGAAAATGTTCAAGGATATTACATGGTTTACTCTTTCAACGTATATACATGTTTACATTGTACCCGTACATGTTTTCTCATAGTTTCAGCCTTAATAATAATAATAATAATGATAAAATAATAATAATAACACTTTATTAAAACCGTACAATTATGGTTTTTAATGAAACGGCTTGTCTGCTGAGTTTGTTGCAACTTAAACAAAAAATAGTAAACATTGTATAAAGTGTTCAAACTAAAATGTAAAGGCGCTCCTAATTAGAGAATATTCCCAGATTGATTGAATAATATAAAAAAATTATTATACCTAAACACGACAGTAGGGATTACGTAAAACAAAGAAGATGCAAGGACTCTTACGCATCTGATAACCGCTCAAATCTCACTTTCCAGGCGGTCGAGTGTACTTAATTAAGAGACGAATATCAATCAGTTTTTGGGGCTAGAAATGGGAGAATTCCTTGCCTCAGAAGGTTTTCTTGGCGGACTAAGAAGCTCTTACTTCCTTCACTTGTGGACATACACCCAACAATGAAAGAGAGTACATTCAACATTCGAGACCTTTTCTAGCCATGGTTTGTAATTCAGATAGAGTAACTCACTCGGAAGTGTAAAAAATCATCTTAACTCAACCAAAATCCGGTTTTCTTGTACCTCTGGTTTGCCATGTATTTGTCAGATTTCAACGATTCAGAACGATTTCAGAAATCGTTGAGAAGTTGTTGCACGCTGCATCCGGTCTTCGTGATAAACGGAACTAACGGTGATGATTAAGCACCTTATTACGGCATATTTTATGAAGTAATTAAGAAAGTACAAGAATATTTTTGGGACAGTGATAGCCACACTTTGAACCAAATGTTTTCTTTTCTAATACTCGAAAACGAATTATTTAACGGAAACGGAAATCTGTAATCGATAGGGAGTTACACAAGTGAATTAT
Source organism: Cimex hemipterus (assembly GCA_039619505.1). Taxonomy (NCBI): domain Eukaryota; kingdom Metazoa; phylum Arthropoda; class Insecta; order Hemiptera; family Cimicidae; genus Cimex; species Cimex hemipterus. Next base: position 35,052,614 of record CM077102.1, read on the forward strand.
ATGAAGAGAAATGGAAACACATGAGAAAAGGCAGTTTGACTGAGGGGAAGTCAAGTAAATTTTTTGGAAAACATTCTCTTTCATTTTTCTTTTCATTTGATTATTTGATATTTATATAAGAAATATAAGTGTTTATATAAGTATTTGATATCGCCCTAAGCCCCAGATTAGACCATAACAGACGACTGAGCGAATGACTGATAAATTTTTGACTTTTTACAAGGGAACACTTCTGCTAATAATAAACTTTGACCGGACTTCATTTAAACCAAATTTTGCCGTGGCTATTCTTTCTTTACTACGAGACACAAAGGAAAGACAAGTCATCCGTTACAATTTCTATTTTTTCCTCGTAAAAATATTTTTAGTCTTAATCGTTTTCAATAGAAATATTTTTCCCGTTTAATTTTTCTAAATTATAAAATATGCCTAGCTTCTGTAAAAATCTACACGTGCTACGATAATCTCTCGCCGACAGAATTTTAGACCACCTATTTAAATGTTGATCTTAAAAGATTTATATCGGTTGACCGTTTCTTACCGTCCTGGTCCACGTCTCTTCGCCTGTACATATTCAAGAAGACCAAAATGATCGCAAAAGTACAAATGGCAAATTAACTTTACAAATTCAAATCAAATTTCACAATGACTTGAATAACATAATGATGTGTTATTTAATTACAGTAGCAATAAATGAATGAACTGTGTTAAATTATAATAGAAATACTTGACATAAAATTGTTTGAGTTTCATTTATTAATCTACAATTGTTTAATTATTACAAGTGCTCTTTAAAACTGTGCTTTTATATAATGTGTAAGCCAGACGTGAAATTTTAATCTAGAATTTATATAAGGAAAAGTTAGTTAACGTTGATTATTAAAAATATAAGTGGATAAAAAACAAAATACCAGGGATCAAGGATTATGTTGAACCTGTTTCTCTGTTATTACAAACATAAAATAGGTCAAAAAATCGTTCTCATATGATCTTTGCGCTAAGGTAAACATTAAAAAAATGAAACATTCCCAAATTAATGTTTATAATTGCTTAATTTCTTTAAAAACGCTCAGGGTGGCGATTATATTAAAAAAACTGTTATAATTGTACTCGCTTCGGCGATACATAGACTATTGTAATAAGTCATCGTTTATTGTTAATTTCCGATTAAATATATGCATTTTTAGTTGAAACGAAGTAAGTTTTGAAGGTTATAAATGTCAAACGTCCTATTGAGTTTTGAAAAGTGAAATACAGAAAGTTACCGCCACTATTTCGAGATGGTGACAGTAATAATATAGATTAACCGCCAATATTTAAATAATAAATTGCTATTACATAAGTTCGCGTTGTGATGGATAGAAAAGATAGGATTTGTGGTATGATTGGCCATGTGGAGTCTCAGTAGTTTCGGCTCTCAGAAGGAAATGAGGACGGTCGCGACCTCGATCTTGGGGGATTTGATTGAGGCCATCCCCTCTTCGGGCCAGTTTTAATCAGATCAGCGGTGTATTCACAGAGAATTCCCGTATTTTATATTCCTTTTTTTATGTCGAAATCTTGGAAAAAGAAAAAAAGGTCCTTGTACAAAAGTAACAGTTATTTTCTATTTGTGCATTATGAAGAACTTCAAAATTTCAGAAACCCGGCTTAAGTTTGGCGTCGTGAGGTGAAGTATGAGAGAAAATGTCAACACGTCACAGAACCGAGGATCGGACGCCATTACGACTACGGGCACGCGGCGGACACAACTCAAATAAATTCTGAAATTTCTTCTTGAGTCTACAGGGTGACCTGTAGCTTATTCTCTCTGCTCCTTTCGGTTTCGGCATTTCGGTCCTCAGCTTATACCACCACTGAAGATGGCGAAATTCCTAAACCAGTCTGACATATCAAACCAGCAAGACAAGTCGTATCCACACGATAAAACATTGCTGGTTGGTAAAAGGTGATAACGTTTCACATTATCTCCCATATCTCTAATTATTACAGTTTCGCTGGTTTTGCTACCATGTTTAAGTATTTTATTAGTATTTTAGTCATCCAGTTTAAATCCTGAAATACCATTGAAAGTGGCGAAAAGCAGAAAACGTTTCCCACAGAATGGAATGGAGACGAAAATTATCGGATACGATGTGGAAAAAGACGGGGAAAAAGTGCTATGTTCTTCCCTTCCAATGATCCTGGTCTACCTTGTGTCGGTGGTTTTGCTGGACAGATTCTTGGACAATATCTTGTCGACGACGACTCCAATGTGAAAACCTCGGTACGCCTTTCTTCGTTTTGCCTGTCAGAAGCAGTTGGCTTTTACCGGCTGTTCTTATTTCACCCAAACCTATCCACTACTAGACATTTCTAACATATAGGAAGAATCTGTAGCATGATCGTCCCCGTTTACGATAATCTTGTTCTGCCTGTTCCGCTAGTTTTGCCGGTCAGACGTTCGAGCATTTAATCGCTAGCTTGTTTCCCCCAGATCTTAATCCACCAGTGAAGAATGGAAAAAAACGTAAACGCATTAAAAACGGTTTTGTGTAACAGCGATGGTAGGCAGGGCAAAACGATCAGATGCGATCAAACTAAATCGTACAAAGTGACTGAATGTTCACCATCGTCGGATTCGTATACGAAAATCTAAGTCTACCCTGTCTACAGAGATTAGGATTTTCCTCGGTGTCTAGCCTTACCTAGTATAAAACTATGACCCGCCACTGAAGGCGTTGGTAGGTAGAATATGTATTACCTACAGCAGCTACCGTCTCTTTAATAGTTCCACCCTTCTTTGTAATTTCACCACCACCGAACGTTCAGTCAGTGGTTTGTCATTGTGATAATCGCGTGTGTGTACTTTTTTCCAGAAAACTAATATGCATTATCATCCTACAGATCTCAAGAAATCACACCATTTTGATATGAGGGGTCAAACGAAAAGATTATTCAAGGTACTAGAAGAACAAGTGGAATTTAAAATTTCTAAGATTTCCTTAAACTAGAACTTAAGTTCCTAGAGCATAAAGAATAGATCCCTCTACAAAGAATTCCACAGGGACACTATTGAAGATGGCGACAAGCAGAAACGCGTCTGCTAGACCCAAACAGGAGGGAAATTACATAATAAATGAGGCAGGAGAGTTTTAATTTAGTTCAATTTATATATAGTGTCAGATTTTTGTCTCAAATTTGTGATTTGGTTGTCTAACGTTATAATTTTGATATCAGCAAGTTAGTTTTGCCTGTACTTTTTCATGGTTTATTTTATTGTCTAGTTAATAGTATACCATATTTTATAAAACTTAGGAATGGGCACGTGTCCTAACCCTACAACGAAATTTAATTTGTAATTGTTATTTTGAATAATCTGTACACACATGGGTGTATAAATCAAAGAAACGCCTTTTTACGGGAGGATTATTATTGGTTGTAAAGGAATCGTGTTTGAAAAGCCTTCAAAATAACATAATGAGTGAATATTTAATAATGAAAGCAGAAAAACTGAAAGTTCAGTGGATGATAATCCTTAATCGATTGTACACGTATATGTGAAGGTACGTGACATCGATCAAAAATGCGATATATAATCCACGTCGTCAAAGGAATACCGATTTTTTTTCATCCGAAAAGGCGAAATAATTTATCATAAAACACACATCGGATTAGAAAATTTTCGTTCTAAAGGATTTAATAGATTTGCAGGTGCGCGTTTTAATTCCTAGGATCTTGCGTTGACCAATAGAATAATTAACAAATCCGCTTAGATGTTTGTCAGCTTAACTTCAAGACTAAGCCGTCATCGCATGAGAAAATGTGTAGGAGTCAAAACTTTTCGACCGATTTGGAATGTTTGCTAACTGACATTTTAATACGTTTCTTAAAATTAATTGAAACGTTGTTAATTATTGTCAGTTGATCTACTACGATTTGAAAAAAGAACCTACTCGTAACCTGGCCAATTTTATATTGATTCATTCAAAGGAAAAATCAAGTCTATAGCTAGAATCGTTTTATGTTGTTCTAGTCTATTTCGCTTCCGGTCAAACTAATTTTCTAGCTTTCATGTAGTACAGTCAGGATTCTATAACGCTTAAATTTTGTCCCTTTCTGCCATGCAGAAAAAAGTACAATCCAACAATTTAAAGAGCAAAAAGAATATTTGTGTGTCTGCATGCCTTGAAACATTCCTAAATCATTTAATTTAATTGGACGTTAAACATTCCTGTATAAAGACAACAACTTTTTCTGGAATTTTAATCTAAACAAGAAAACCTGAGATTATTAGTAGTGCAGGACAAAACTGAATGAGAAAAATGTACACTTGTACAATTCTATTAAAACTTTTAGGGTCGAAAACTGTTTGATCATCAAATGTCAACTAACTCTATACAAGAAGTAGGTCTCCAGTTACATTGTGGGGTTTTGACCACGCCATCCAATATCCAGTTCAATCCTTCTAATGAACAATGCTAAGAAATTATTGTCAAAGCTAGTGCTAGTGTTATAAATGTTATAAACACATGGGTATAAATAAAGAAATTATAGTAAATAACAATCCCAACGATAATGGCATAGGTTCAGGAACGTAGTGTTAACAATTGGAGAAAGGATTTTTACACATCTTCTAATAAAACTGTGCGAATAATACTGATAAATTGAACATTAAATTTATTTAGTTCCAATCGTATTTCTGAGAGAGATTGTCTCAAAACGATTATAACGAACAAACTTACATTCTTTTGCTTTTCATACCAATATTAAAGTATTTCATTGTTTGAAAGACTGTTGTGACCTAAGGCGCAGTTGGACGTAAACTCGTCTCCTTGTGACAGAAATTACTTTACGGTCTACTCATTTATGTCAAAGTTCCAAAGGAACTTTGTAATTAATGCAGTTTTTACCTTTGCTTTCACAATTGTCTGCGGTGCTAAGTGCGTGGCACCCACTGGATTTTTAGAGATCTATAGATATTGAAATGAATGATAACAATTCAACTAAATAAATAAGTGATTTAATTGATCAATAATCCAAATAACAATACTTACATTTCATCTCAACCCCAACCTTTTTAATTTTCCCTTCTTTTTGCCATTTTTCAAATGTCATGTATATTATTTGATTCTCGGCGACCGACGAAATGGCCACGGAACGCTTTAGTGAAGGTATACCTCATTTTATCTTATTAAATTCACTAGTTTTCAGTAACAACTAAACCTCTCCGTAGCCATTTCATTTGTCCCCGAGAATCAAATATATTACACGACATTTGAAAATTGGCAAAAAGGAGGGAAAATTGAAAAGGTTTGGTTGAGAAAGGAAGTTAGTGCCCCGAGTGGTTCGAGGACACGACAGCTCAAGTAGTTAAGCAGCGGCGTATCCAACCGAAGGCCGTCGGTTCGAATCCCGCTTCTGACACTGACTGTTTTATATTAACTAAAAACCTTTATTAATTGACAGGTATTAATTGGTCTAGCGGACCACGAAACTAATGATTTTACATTAATTTAAATGTTAATTCCAAAATTGCTCTATATACTAAAGGGAGCATCCAAGATTAATAAATGTTTATAATGTATTGATTTGTCAATATTTCTTCATATTGGTCAGGTATCAGAGACAATGCCTTACGGTGTGCACAAGATCTTTTTTGGCATTGTTAAAGCTCTTAAGGCGAAACAAAAATGTATTCTGAAAAGAAACGTTCCACAAACCCATCGTTGCAACGGATTCTGTTCTTTATCGTACACGCTTTTTGTTTGTTACGTCCATTTTATCAAACCACGCCTTCTTTTGCCTGCAAATGTTGATCGATTTAAAGAACAACTTTCTGGCTTTCGATGTAGCAAACAAAAGGCTAATTTGTTGAAGTCGTTACTTGACGTCAACAGCAGTAGAATGCCCTCAATTACGGAGTACATTGGAAACAATAAAACGACCCTCTCCCCGAGATGTGAAAGGATGACGACCTGATCCATGCTTTTTTGGCTAACCTCCAGATGGTAGCGATGGAAGACACTTCTGCCAGTTGTTCTGGGAATGTTAAGCACCCTGTCCACGACCTGAACACGATTGATGCTAGCCGAATTGGTATCATATAAAAATATCACTCAAATAAATTTAAAACTTAAAAATGGTACGACGTAAAAACTCACCGGAACATTAGTAAGAAGGTTTACAGAACAACCAACAAACAAAGAAGGGATCGACTATTCAATGATTTAGTTACAAACTCCAAGTGTAGGCACAAGTAGGGAGATTTTATCTGTTTTATTCACCTCTTAACCTTTCAAACAGGCCAACTATAATCAATCACAAGAAGTAAGATAATCAATGGAAGATTGTCTAAAACCTAATTAATAATATTAACAGTGGCCACTTTTTGGCCTCTCATTGTAGTAAACTGATAGAAACAATTATGATGATAATATCTTTATTGTCTCTTCTTTTGCGAAAGAAGATTAATACGTTTCTATATAAGTGTACGAAACAACAAAATCAGTTAATTTTATGTACTGCGTCCATATTGTGGGTCTTTGGTTTCTCAAAATTGCATTGACGGAATGAAAAGGTGTTTGGGCAAATAACATAATGACTCATTGATATGGATTACGTGTTGATGTCGCGTTAAGGTGTCGATAATACTCTGCACGCGAAAATGGCTTAATCAAGAGTAATGACCTTTTATGAACCAATTTTGATGCCAAAACAAATTTTTGTTTTGCCTTGAATTTGCCGTGCTGTAAAATCGAAATATAAATGTTTAGATTTCCGGACATGAAGGCATAGAAGGAAATTAACAGGCTGACCAGTAGCCCAAAAAGTAGCAGCCTTCCCAGACGTAAGGCCAACCCCCCCCTACTAAGTGCATAGGAGAGAGTGCTTAAAATGGATCTGGAAAAACAGTCTGGGAAAGTCAAACTCAAGCATTCTACAAACACATCAGCTATGAAGCAAGCTAAGAGATTTCTCTCAAAACGTATTGCGAAGGTATTCCTCTCTCTCATCAGGCAGAATTTGAGGAAAATCATAGTCCTATATCAGGGCCATCACCTTAGGAAATATCGACTCTGTCAAAAGTAACCAGAAACATCTGCACATAAATTTTGTGAATGTGAACTTTACCCTGGTTACGATACATCACTTTCTCACTCCAAAGGAGAATTGCAGAGAGGGACCAAGTGCTTACTCTTAGAAAAAGCGCATTCTCCAAAGTATGGCCATAATTTGCATTGGCTCGACCGTAGGTCGCACTACTATAAAAAAAATAATAAAACTTGCGGTAAAATATGCCAACATGTGGTTAACGTACGAATAAAACGGGATTTATTGGGACAATTATCTTTTTGTTCTAACTTGTTAAACAAAATTAAACAATAAAATCTACTATTAAATTGTAAATATAAATTCTTTGCAAATTATAATGAATTTTCAATTTAGCAAAGCCCAGGTATGATTTGTGTTTGAAAGTTCTTTTGAAGATGATATATAATAAACTAAAGCCAAGAATAAATTACATTTATTCTTATATTTAACGAGAAATTCGCAATTTTTGGTAGGACCTTTTTCTACTCAGAATACTTTGACAGATTTATTCAAATTACCTTTTAATTTGCTTGCTACGTTTGACCGGGTTTTGAGTACTTAATCTAATTTTTAAAATGAAAAAAAGGAAAAAAAAGTTTAATATAGATTACTTTTATTGTGTTCGATTCGATGTTAATTTCTTTATATCCTTTAAGCCTGGTATCCTAATCAATGGACTTTATAACTTCATCAAGAGTTAAGCGAGATCTATCGTATTTTCGAATATCTATCGAATTAAATTACACTATTTTTATGTGTGTTAATTAGTTCGAACTAAAACTTCCAATTCCATTAACAAGCTTTTACTTATATTTTTGGGCGGGGTATGAATTTTTTGCATGATCGTTTTCGTGTTCATCGATCATCACTGATTCCTGATAAAGTAGTTTATGAAACTTACTAAATATAAAATAAAAAAAAGCTCTGTTGTAAAATGTTGATATTTCATGTGAAAACCTACAAACTACAAGTACTGTAAGCAATACTTACGGGAAAATTTACTATATTTGAAGTTTTAAAGGGTTTCACATCAACTGACCTGTTTAACCTTTTTTTCAATTTAGAACTAAATCCTAATTTAGCATGAAGTTTTTTACAACAGTGCAGTTTCAAGGGCGAACTGTTTTCAAAACCCGTTCGTTTATTATCATTCGACTGTGTTAAAAAAGCATCAACAACCGAGTCACGCTAAATTTAACATTTAATTTCCTTTTTTATTTTAGTCAGTGTACGCTTCAAAAGTAGATGGAATAATATTATAAAAGTTAATAAGAGAACGGTTAGTTTTTACTTCTCGATAACTGTTAATTGTAAAAAGTTATTTGTTTCTTAGCTTCCAAACAATGACCTGAATTCCTAATGTTATTTTGTTGAAAGAAAACATTAAAAATGAAGCGTTTTTTTAATCGTAACTCATCCATAAAAGATTTATTTATTGGATTATTTTCATAGTCTATTTCAACCGGTTAATTTAGATTGGAAATATTAGAGTTCGAACCGATTGGATTACACCAGTTTCATTTCTTCTTCAGTTTACAAAATTCTTATTTTTATTTTAAAAAAACCAGACGTTTCATTTGGCTTATGTTTATTTATTAAAAAAATTATTAACGTTTTTTGAAAGGATAAATCTAACAGATATTTCATCAATCATCTCTATTGATTCTGTCAAAATCTGAAAATAAAGTGAAATCACTTATGAAAGTTAAATGTACATTTACAGTTATAATGCATATGGTGGTTTTAGAAGACCTTTCATATTTTATGGGTTAGCGAAATTCGCAATAACGGAATAATCAAACTTTAACAGCGAAACGAGGAAATGGCATACGGAAAGCTTGCGTTGTTCAACTCCTACGGAAGTATCGATTATCTACGAATTTACCAAATTATCTCACGCCAATTAAAATCCTTTTGCCAAAAACGTCAGAAACAAGCAGTTTAATTAATTTTAAATGAAAATAAATTCCGACATTCGAGTGATGAGCGGAAAAAGGAAAATTGAGTGTCTGTATCGTTGGGTTATCTTTCAATTTCTGTTCTCCTCACACCATCCTCTTCTTGAAGATCACGTTCACAATTCTCAATCTACAATATGTACATTATAACCTGAAGATTCAACTATCTTGAAGAAGAATTTGATTATATTAGAATTTTCAAAGTTCATTTAAAACTAAACCGGTGTATTTATTGCAATCAAAACCCATATCTTTTTTTTCGATTCTCTTTATGTTTACCTTATATGTAAGTACTTTTCTTTATTATTTATTAATTTCTCCGGGTGTTAGTTTTTTGAAATATTAAACATATTTTTGCTTAGCAATTTGTTGAAGTGAGTAGCGGCGAAGAATGTGGTAGTTGGTGTTTATGTTTGGCTTTCAAATGTTAAATCAGTTAGAATCTCTTTTCTTTATTATTTTAAATACTAAATCTCTCTTCATGATGCTAATAATTATTATAATTTATTGGGCTTTATTGAATATAACATTTGGTATTGTAATACTTATTTACTCAAAATCCATCTTTCAATGGAGATACAAACAACGATTAGAGAACAATAGAGTTTCGAAATAAACTGTCACTGTAATTTGGATGCTATTCCTTGAGTCAAATGTACAATTAAGACAATCTGAATATATATGTTAGCTCTTGTTTCATTGTATTTTTTTTTCAGCTTAGATTAAGGCATGCACATGAAGGACATCATCGTGCAGAGCCCCGGAAAACCACGGGAGCTCCTGGACAAGGGAGAAACAGCAAATTCGGGCAAATTTCCAAACATCCCCTTCGACGGGTATACCCTTAGAATAAAGGACGACAAGGATGAGGAGAGTGACAGGTGAATTACAATTATTACATATTAATCCATATTTGTTTAGCTGCCATAATTGACTGTATTAATTATTTCAATGAATTAAACTTTTAATTATAAAATATTTGAAGTTGGTCTAACCGCATAGGAAATAATGCGTGACACGCATCATATCTGTTCGAGCGTTGGCCAAAACATCTTAATAATTGGCGATATACAGAAATCTCCTGCCTATCTAAAACTATTAATTTACCTCTTAAATATATCATATTTAAAGTTTATTTACAATAATTATAAAAATATTTGTGAAAGTGTAAAACAAGGTAAATAAGTTTGTAACTATTAAACACAAAGTAATTAGTTATTAGGTCACGTTTTTAGGCCGATGTGAATTATCTCCCAATTATCAACTTTCTATCACAATAAAAAAAATCGTACAACCTTGAATCATATTTCTTGCGACTGCTACTTAACGGGTTGCAACAGAATTTCATTTAAATTTCGACATCAAAATTTACTTTCACCTTACATATTATTGTTATCATTATCTTACAGACACATGTGTTTTATCTGGTACTCAACAAATTAATCGGCTGTTTTATTTTACAATAGGAATGCATATTTGTTCAGTTATTTTTTGTATTGTGTGTTTTATGTCAATTTATTTCACTAAATGTTAACGTCAAACTTTCATTATTTTACGTGCCAATAAAAAAAGAAATTGTGACCTTATCGTTGTTATCATAGAACTCTAGCCTCAGAATAAAGTATTTTATTATCACTCCATTTGTCTCTCTTGCTAAGGGATTGAATTTAAAAGGTTTATGGGTACTTCAGGAGGTATAGAGAATTCTGGGTTTTCTTTCGGAACGTTTTTAGAGCGGTGTAGCTCCCGTTTGTTGGCATTTTGGTTTTTCTTAATGTTTTTCTAAAACTCTATGTGTAGATGTTGGTGGAGTAGCGTGGGAAAATTGTTAGGATTTTCATTAAATTTTACTATAATATCAAACCTATTTGCTGTAAGAATAGGAGCAGCGGTTTCTGCTGTTGGACCTGTGGCGTATAGAAAAATGAACACATATTGCGTCTATCAGGTTTCTTTACCCTCGTTTAGTGGGTGCGTCCCCGTACATTCTCGACTACTTTTTTTTTTAAATTTATTTCGGCACTATGAAGCTAAATGACTTTGGTACTGTAGACTTCTTACTTATGAATATTGGGTTTTCGCGGCATATCCTACTATAGATCGAAATATATTCTGATAGTTTCTCCCTTTAAATGAGGTCTGGCGATTTTCTAGAGGATATATTTAAAATGTATCTCCCGAATTTTCGTACCTGTTCATGCGTTCTAAGGACAAAGGTTGTGTAGGTGTCTATTGTTAGCTGAATTTATTCAACGTTAAATCTAAATCGTCGTTAAGTATGACGTCTTTTTTTAATCAGAATTTTTCTTTCTCTAAATTTCGACTAAATAATTTGCTATTTCTATAGAAAAAGTGGTTACTATAAGTCTATTTATATTGTACATTCGAATCTCGATAATACTATTTTGCAATTTAATGCCTTGGTTTATCCAAAGAGAATGGGGTGGCCTTTTCTTGATTTGCTTCATTGCAATAAAACGAAGTAGAACTACGTCGTCCTCACTGTACCTATTTTGAGCAAGAGATTTTAAATTGTGATCTTATGATTTATTTTTTGGTACAGATTATCAGCATCTACACCAAAAAATAAATCATCAGATCAGGTCATGCTGCAGATGATCCTTTTATAATACGATTTTTTCTTCTCTATTATTTTTATTTTATTTTTTTAAATATTTTGTTGTAAATTTCATTCTTCCAATATCACCCTTGAGAGAAATCAATTTTCGGAGTCCTCAATCATCGATAATTTATGCAAATGAATAAGACGATGGGAAAAAGAATGGAGGACGTCACTTCGTTTTAAGAAAAACCTAATTACAAATCATTGTCAATCCGTTTTTTTGTTTACAATATTGAAACTACAATTCAGTAGTTTGGTGGTGGATATTCTTTCCTAAATATTAATCTTTATTTTTGTTAACATAGTTTAAATGGACTTACATTAACTGTTCACCAGAAAAGGGGGGGGGAAGAAATTCAAGAAATAATTAATGATAATGTTAAAATTAAGCAGAATGTACAATGTAGTAGTTTTTCTCAGAATCAAAACTTTTTAACATTGTTCAACTTTAACTAGTATTGTTAATACATTTCATGGTGAAAACGTGAAGAAAAGCAATTGAAATATAATCATAACAAAGTATGAAAGAAATTGTTATGTTTCAGCGACAATGAGGGAAAATATTACAACTACGCAGAAAAAGACAACGAGCTGTATTTGCAACTGAGCAAGCTTCGACTATCATCAGATACAAAAGGTAAAATATTTGTCACATAAAATGTTATAGAAAAGAATAGTTATTCTTATTGGTTATTAGATGAAAGCGACGAAGAGGAAAAACCTGACGACGACCAAGTCGTCGCCAAAGGCCTTCAGGACAACAAAGAGCTTCGACGAGGAAAACGAGCCGAAAGCCTTCGACCCTACCCGGTGAATACATTTTAAAACACCTCCCATAATGTCTCTTTATGAAAAATACAAATTATGTGCAGGTGGTGCAAAATATGTTGTGCAACTGGCTCGATAGAGGAGACGTTCATGCGGATAATTTCTTTAATTACGACCTCAACGATGCGGTGTGTATTCAAATGTTTTAATGAGCCGAACAGCTTCTCTAAATACATTTGTTATGAAAATGATATTGATTGGTTTTAGGTGAGCAATATTACGTTGCCAGCTGTTGAGCACGGTGCACCGTCTGTGGTAGGTCCTACCTTGTTAGAAAACAATACCCCTGAGATGCAGGACTTCGAGACGTCGTTGATCGATTTCAAGTTCGATGTTGATGATTTGTTAAGCATACAAAAAGCGATCGAGGCTAATGAACAATCGTCGTACATCACTTTAGAAAGCTCGTTGCCCAATACGTCGACATCGACAGACCTGGTGAACGAGTACTGTGACTCAACGCGCGATTCCGGCTACGCCACATCACCCACCAACTCCAACCAGTCGATTCACTCGCCCCAGTCTTCGGTCTACTCGAGACATTCGCCCGATCCCAGGGGGATCCCCAAGTACGACAACAGGCTTCCTTCCTACTTCCCGGAGTATGAAAACGATCTTAAAACACGGCCGGAATGCTATAATCAACGGGAGGCGCAAAACTACCCCTGCAAACCCGTACTGCAACTTCAACCTCCGAAGGACGGGTTTGACATGGGACGTTTCTCAAACGGCTACCAGCAATTCCCCGAGACGGTGCATAACGGCATCCTTCTCCCTCAAGCTCCAGTCTGCAGCATCAGCGTTGATCTGACTGACATGCCGGCACGGGCACAACGGCCCTACTTCCAGACACAAAACGTGCCAAAGCCGATTCAACCGAATCACCAGCAACAGGCGATGCCGATCACTCCCAAAGATAATAAGCCTAACAAATACAGTTACCCGACAAAGAACCTTCAACCGACAACAGAAAAACCCGTTTATGAAAATGAATATATCAAACCTGCTAGCGAGCGAATAGGGAAACTCATGAAAAGGAATAAGGTTGAAACTCTTAACATTACTATCTCCTGCGAATCTACGGAAACGTTCTGCTCCATCAAAGAAAATCAGACGTATGTTTATTTGGTTGCATTTTTGTTTAATTTTTTCGTTTAAATTTAATACGAATTAACAATTGTAATCACGAAGTCACGAAACCACAATAATCATAATTGTGAAAAAGGTTCTGAGATCGATCCAATGCCTGATGTTAGGCACGCATGGGTGAACTGCATTCCAGTTTTCATAATAATTTCCAACATAATGTGATACATCATAGTTAAATGACATTAAATACATAAATTCCTATTTAATAAAGGGATAACGTATTTTACCTACGCCTGACGTATTACTTGCTCCTTGGCTCTATAGCCTATGATGTCATCTTAAAAAATAATGATCCAAACCGTCAGATTCAGGGCATTTCTCTACCATAGTTAGACAGACATGGTTAGAATCCCAAAACAAGTCATACGAAAACAACATACCAAGCACTACAAACAACACCACAAGAAGTGCTAATCTCACTGACTTCGTCTTTTAGGCGAGTATTGGCATTTCTCTATTTTCAGCATATGTTTGTTCTTACAAACGAAACAACACCCTTACTAATCACCTCATCCATTCGTAGCATTCATCACTACCTATCATCAACGTTTGGTTCTTGGTTCTGTTTGCTTTTTCATTTATAAGAACTCAACAAACATTGAATATTTCCAAATTCAATGGCATTCCTAAAAATATGACCTGGCCAAGCACGAAACAACAGCATACGTCAAGATGCCTAAGCTCACTGGATTGATTTGTTAGAAAAGATTCGGCTTTTCACCATATGCAGTAATGTGTTTGTGAAGATCTTATAAGCAGGACATACAAACGAAACAGCGTATATATGTACTAAACTAGTATTAGTAGTTGCTCATCATGCATATCATTGAGTGGTATGTGTTATGGTCTATTTTGTCCTGTGTGTGTTCTGTAGAAACTTCACAGACCAAAAACTTCTAGGTAAGTTAGACCATAATGATCGAAAAACAACAAGGCCATAGATTGATCACTCAGCACACTTCAAAAATTAATCTTACAATTAAATATTTTTTCTTAAGATGAAAAGTATAGTTTAATTTAAAAATGACTTAAACCAGTTTTCTATTATTTACAAGTTCTAAATCCAAGTGTGCTGTGTTTTGTAAGAAAGTACGTCCGAAAGCCAAGTTTATAACTAATTATAACCAATTATAAAACCAATAATGCTAGTTACTTTAAAAATATTTTTCGATAAATGTTAACCAGGAAATACGAGAGTCCGAAGAGTACAAATTTTATTTAAATTGTTAATGAACAGGTACAAATGGTCGCCCACCGTTGGTATGCACCAAGAAGTCAGTTTTTCTGAAAATATTGTTTCATTAAATAACAAAATATACAATAAAATCCCCATTCAATATGCCAGCCGTAAAACAGGTTAATTTTTTCAGGAAAATTATGCAACTCTTGCTGATAAAAGAGATCCCTCAGGATTTCATTGAAAGGGTGTACGTCAGACTGCAGCGTGTCAAACGGAACAAGCACATAAGCCTGTTAAAGCACAGAGATGCTGAAAACAGGAACGCTTTGTTCATAGCAGCGACTGTCCACAAAACACGTCCTATAATATCAAGATTCATAGCGGACGTTTATTCTCATCTTGAAACGAGCCCTGATGAGGTAAAGTTTTCAACTGTTCATTTACGAATCGATACTAATCGCCATCTTTTTTCCAGTCATACGCAAACGACAACTCGCTGTTCCATATCCTGGCGGGAGAAAGTGACGAATGTGCCAATGTTCTGGCAGAGCTGCTACATGCTACTATGCCGGACAAGAGCAAGTGCTTCAATGTCAACTCGACCAACAAAGTCATGCTCACACCCCTGCACATCGCCACCATGACCCACAACCCGCCCAGCAAATTCGCTTATAGCATATGTCGACTGCTCGTAAACCACGGAGCCAATCTGACAATTCAAGTTAGTAACATTATCTTCACGAACAATCAAAATGACTCAGTGAAAAAAAATGGTTTTATTCAATTTACCACCTGTTTAAGTTTTTTTGTACATTAATCGGGGCAGTATTGTTCTGGGAGCTTTTTTTTTAACGCAGCCAAGATTTTGATCGAATTCGGCACCAGGGCTCGCTGTTCATGCTCAAGGGCATTCTTCTCGAGTAATACTACACACATAGAACACATATCTCACTGACCGTTTTTCCTAGTCACTGAAGGCAATTCCGTGGATGGTTTTTCACGAAAGCGTGCTGAACCCCCACATACTATTATTTACGCAACTGTCTTCACGTCAAACCACGCTCGCATTCGCGAATGATACAGCATCCTCTCTAGTAACTCCGATCCTGTCTACACTCGAAACTTTTCAAATCATCACCTCACACTACTAGCCTCGTGAAAAGCCTAGTGAAAAGTAAAGAAGAAAATTTAACTCAAACAAATCCACCCACATTAATTCACTCTTCGTAAAAAGATCACCTCTCGAGTATTCCCTTCCCAACTGCGGACAAGACCTGCATCCTCACACATGACTGAACCGTCAAGAAGTTATGACACAATAAAGGCCTTTTTCACAACTTAACAAACGCTCTGACCTACCTTTCATAAACAAAAGACAGCATTAAGCATCACAGTTAACCCGATGTGGGCTCCCTTACTGTACGTGTGGGGTTTGGGCAAATCCAAACTCACCAATCCTTAAACTTACAGCGTACAGTATTCTTTGTCCCGATAGCAAATCCGCTCCTGTTATCGAAGATTTCATAACACCCTCCCAACCACCAGCGTATCTAACAACTCATCCACAAGAATTCCCTCAAGCCTCCTCCCCGACTGGAGAGCTCATCGCTTCGAATCTGTGAAAGCGAAAGTGATACTGACATAAGTATTAATTAAACAGACATTTTTGTACCGTATGGCTGGCGTATTACCAGCAGTTATTTTCTTTACTCTTTTCTTTAATTTTATTTATATTTCCTACTTCATTGTTTCCGAATTGAGTTTTACTGCTAATTAAAAATATATATTACTTTTAAACTTTTTTTAAGAACGCAAACAAAGTGAAGACAAAATTAGGGGGGTTTTAACGAAGAAATGCAAATATTTCATTTAACTATTCAAACAAAAATGAATGAGTTAAGTTGAATTAATGATTACTGACTATCTACTGTTTTTCTACTGTTTTCCTGATAACTTGCCTCATGGAAATTGGTGAAAAAATAATCTTCGTCAAAACTGAAAAGCCACACATTTTTATGCAGGATATTTTTGCGATATACACCACTTATTAGTAGTAACCACGTACAAATTAACTAGTCTGTATGCAATTAAATTTTCACCCTAAATGAAATAATATTAAAACAAATTTTGTGACATTGATTGATAGAGTAAAAATATTGTTTACCTTATAATCGACGACTTAAATAGGAAAGGTGCGCATTCAAACATTAAATCCAATAAACAAAAAAAAAAAAGAAAATATTATGATAGTTTCCGAGTTTTAGAACGCATTGTTTTGAAAGAATAAATTAACTTTTGCTGACTCGAGTGATCATTTTGCATGCTAACAGGATAACGAAGGTGACACGCCGCTGCACATTGCGATCAAGAAGCACTGCGACCCGGTGTACATAAAGGCACTGCTGAACAGCAACACAGCAAGGCAGTGTGTCAACATCACAGACAACAATAACAACACTCCGTTGCACCTCGCTGCCAAACGAAATGACATCCCGCTTGAAAAGCAAAAAGAGGTATCATTTCCCCTGCCTCATATACTTGTTCAACGATTGATATAACGATTTTAAAGGTGATCAAACATTTGACGAGCAGCCACGCGCAGTACGATATACAAAATCGTGACGGCAAAGTCGCCCTTTCCCTCGTCTCCGTCGAAAGAAAAGAGGTTAAAATGAAAGCTTGTATTATGTTTTGTGTTTTATTTATTTATATTTTATATTTTGTTTACAGGAAATAAGAAAGATACTCCAGCATAGAATCTAAAGGACTTTGGAGATTCGGGGACACAGATGAGGTGTAATCAATTTAAGAAATGTAGTATGAATGGTGTCAAGATAAAGGCTAAAAACATAAATAAAAGCAGGCATTTGCTCTACAAATATTAAAATGCTTTCTCCAGCATGTTTCATCCAGCCAGCAGTTCACACATATCAATGATACTATTTTAATTTTAAAATATTTTCAATATCAGCAGATCAATTGTAAAATTGAGAATTTCATATCGCTTAAAAAGAAATTTTTTCCTTGAGTAATTAATCAAATAAATGTTTATAAATGAACATTCCACCAAATGGGACTAATACAGTTTTAAATAAATTGGCTGTATCAATTATGCTTAATTGGATTTGGATAGTATTCAGATTTGTACTTTTTTTTTTAATTTTTCGGACCATGACAAAATCGATTAGTGTGTACATAATATTCCCAATTGCCGTATGTCTATTTTTAATTATTTTTATATTTTAGAGTGAATTAATAGTTTAATCTTTCTCATTAAATGACCGAAAGCTATTTTTGTGGGCACACTCAAGTACTACTTAAATGTTGCATTAGAAGCACTGTAAATGTTTTCTGTGATGTTCCTTTATTAGGTATTTTTAAAGAAATTATTCATAAAAGAACCAGTTGCAAACACAACAGCGTATTCCTTAAATTAAATGTTATTTATACCATTAGTATTTTAAGAGAAACGTTAAAAGCCAGCTCGATGTTTTTTGTGGGTTAAAAATTGAACCAAGTAGTTGCTTTATTATCATACGAGTTTTGTGTTCTTCTTCTTGAATCTTGAAACTTCTCTTCACATTTTATTCAGATTGAAGCAAATACGAAGAAAAACGTTTTTAAATAATAGAATAAGTAAAACAAAAACCGAACCAACTTTTAACATTATATTGCCGAAGATGCTTCAATTTGGATATATGATTGTGTAATTTTAAAGTGTAATAATGAAATATTTTTAGTCATATAAAATCGTAATAAATGTACCTCTTATATTACATTCATGTAATTACTTAGTTCTAAGATAAATCTTGCTACTTTTTCTATGTCTATTTGTTAAATTTCTATAGACACCAATTTAAAAAAAAACATATACTCACGTGTATGGTGAAGATATGTTAGATTTTTCTCGTCCTAATTTTGTTTTAATTTGAAATACATTTTTTTAAAAATTTGTTGTTAAAATGAACCAATACACAAATGATGAATTGGTTTGATGACGGTTAACGTTGTTAAATATTGTTGATATATTTTGAAATGTATGTTTATTAATGTTATTTATTTCTAAATATTGTTTTTTTAATTATAATTCAAATATTTGTAAGTTGACAATTTAAAAACAAAAGAAAATTATATATTTTTTATAGTATAAGTATTGAAAGTATCCATCCAAGAAGAGTTTACACATGTTTATCTTTTACCAAAAGTTTGTAATTGTAATTTCACTTAAAATTATTAATTAATCTCAATCTTTGCTCATTGGTGTTAGAAGGAATATATAGGAGATTAATTGCAAACTATAATTGTTAGTTTAGAAAATTTGTTTTCGTTGTGGATAGTATAAAAGTTGTGTTTTTGAAATAAATAGATACAATTGTTCGTTGAATGTTGACGCATTAAACAGTGTCTTCTGATCCGTTGTAACAATAAAACTAAAGTGAATGTGTTTGGTTTTTAATTAAACAATACCTAATCTGTATATCTAATTCGTACGATTTACAACGATTGTACGGCTGTGCGGTAAAGATCAATTCGTAAATAAAAACGTTGTAAATTTAATTTCGTCTTCCCAGAACTTATCAGGTTTTTAAGCGATGAACACATCGGATTAAAGCCATTCACTTAGCGAAATGAATCAGCGCTTTTTCCAGGCGTAAACTTAGGCGGGTTTTTCGAATAACTATATGAACTATAAGTATGACATGTCCAATCATTAAGGTCAATTATCTGAAGTATCGGGTTGTTATATGAAAGAAATGACGAGCTGTTAAACTATTTCTATTATTGTTGATAAAAAATTTCAATTAAAAAAAAAAAAATTAAACGAAGACGATTGAACATTTCGTCATTTCGCCACATAACAATTAACACCATCGTCATTTTACGATTTTTTTAATGAACGAGCGAATAAAACAAAAATTTAAACGTATAAACAACAGCAAACAATTGTTGAGCATATGTGTGTGCTCAACAATGTGCATATATAATGGAAATAAATTTTTTTATTAAACAATAATTAAAAATGCGCCTGGATTAGGCGAGCAGACAGCGTTTGGGGCGGTGATAGTAAACATCAAAACTGTATACATCAATTTAATTATGTGTGCCCCTCCACTCTCAACACGACATGGCACAATTACACAGAAGACAAACACTTTTAGCCCTGAAGATGATCTCAATAAAAGATCGAAACGTTGGCACGATAAAGAAAATGTTTTTCTGATATCTACATCACACCAGACCGCATCTCACGATATCTGAATGATTATCTGTTAACGGTCACTAATCTCTACACATAACTAGTAATGTAGAACTAACTTTTATAACAATTCCGTATAAGTTTTATGTGGTTTTTACATAACGTTTTATGAAAAGTGATAAGAAAGAAAATGTTATGGGATCCTTTAATTTCAGTGCTTTTCTGTGATTTCTGACAGTAAAATTTGATTATGAATGTTAAAACATTAGTTAATGTACATGGTTCAATTTCTGGAGAATTACCTACATGATGATGAAGTGGGTGAGCCAGCCTGGATTGTCGGTTTAGTTCTGACTCCTTCAATAACGACAAATTTTTACCTTTTTAGAATTCTTGGATTTAACATTTTTGATGACGATTTCATTAGGCTAAAAACTACAACTATGAGATTTCGGTGGCCATCCGGCAAGCGTGATACACTCTACGCTCGTAGAACCCGCAGTCGTGGGTTCTATTTCCTCCATAGCCCTTGGACGTTTTACAACTTACACTTTCACCAATAAATAAGTGCATCTGTTATTACACACAATGCCTAATAAATACCAGCTAATATAACGAAATCAGTGTGGTAATTAGTGACCGTTGATCGATAATTATTTACAAATCGTAAGATGCGGTCTGGAGTACATTTCAACAAGAGAAGAACTAAGAACATGGGATTCTAAAAGTATTCTGAAGGACAACTTGCATCGGCTATCAACCAGAGAACGTTTGTGCTGAAATGCAGAAAACACAAGGCCCTGAAGATGATCTCAATAAAGATCGGAACGCTGTACGGTAAAGAAAATGTTTTTGTGAAACTTACATCACACTAGACCGCATCTCACGATTTCTAAATAATAAAATAAAAAATGCATTGATACATGTTTAAAACTTGTGTACATAAATAGTTAACAAATTTTACAAGGCTTACACAATGGTAAATTCTGTGTTAAATGTTAAATAATTTACATCAATTGAACAGTATAGCACATCACAAACGTATTACATTTGTTGGAGATAATAATAAGAATTTTTTGTGTTTCGTAGATGGCTGTTAAACGATTGTGTAGAGTGAGATTATTCAGTCAAATATGAACTCTCTGTTTTGTCGCGTTTTTTTGCAAACTACGTTTCGGAACGTGTTGTTTCTTTTCGAAGTGTTTGGTGGCTGAAAAAGACTAAAATTTTTCTAGCATAAACAATGGGAACAATCCAAAAATTGTTTTTCTTTCTTTTTTCTTCTTCTTTCTTCTCTGATCCATATTATTTTCAGTCGTCCAGAAAGTAAATATTTAAGTAGTTTTATTTGTGTATGATCCTGTTACTTATTGTGAAAGAGGTTTTATTACAGGAAAAAATAGAAATAAAGATAATTGTAGTGTGTCATTGTTTATATAGAAAGACAAAACTTTTGGATCTTGGAATATTTTAAAATTTAGCCGATCCGTTTACCTTGTAACTGTACATCCATTCGTTTAGAGTTAGTATCTGTATGTCGAAAATTTTAATTTCAATAGCAGTTTTGTAAGTTTGTTACCGCTGATGACGTGTATTAAACCCGCAACGCTGAACGGTATTAAAAGTTGCCTACGTTTTACCTCATAGGCGTTAACTGGGAGAAGAAATTTTTTACTTCATTTATTTGTACCTACAATTGTACATGTATTATATTCAACCAGCAGATTGGCTAATTTATGATTGTGGCATTACGGGCGTTATAGAGAAGCTTCCCATTGGCAGCAGTTATGGAAAAAGAAAATGACGTTAACCATTTAAGGGGTCAATTATACATATTCTTTTCAGACGTGATAATTGTGGAGAATGGAGTAATCGTTAGTGCGTTAGTGTGCTTTTGTGATTTACTATGAAAACATCTGTAATACGTTTTGACGGATGAAAAACTGTTGACATGCGAAGTTCTCTGTGAAAATCAAAGTTTTACGTAAAAAGGAGCAAAAACAATTAGCCTTAAATTGTTCAATTGAAAACTTTGTAATCTTTGAATATTATAATATTTGGCCGATCCATAAGGTTGGCACCTGTACATCGAAATAGGTTTGAGAAGGTAACTGAATGCAAAAGTTTTGATTTTAAAGGTAATATTGATTGTTGGTTGAGTAGGTTAATAAAGCAGTTTCAATTGTTTGTTATATGTCTGTTTTTTAATCGCGTGAGTGGATTCCAGGTTAGTCTTCTGTCTAAGTTCTAAATAGTTATCTGTGTCGGATTGAGGAGCAGGTTCTTTATGTTAATATATGCTAGGACAAGTTTCACGAAGAAGCAAAGGTGATACGTTGTGACTTTGAGGGGTTTTTATTTTCCAAAGATTGCTCCATTTTTCAATTGTTGATATGCGGTTTTGTAACGTAAGTAAAGCTTGTGTAGAAGAGGGATGGCTTGTTAATATGGCGGTGTCATCTGCATATGTGGTAGAATTGCATTCTCATTTGTGAGCATATCAGAAATA
Organism: Cimex hemipterus; assembly: GCA_039619505.1. NCBI lineage: Eukaryota > Metazoa > Arthropoda > Insecta > Hemiptera > Cimicidae > Cimex > Cimex hemipterus. The sequence continues at coordinate 35,075,132 of CM077102.1, forward strand.
AAAATGTTGTACATTTGAGAGGAGCATGTATTGACCCTTGTGGCAGCCATAGCCTACTATATGTGGACCTAAGGCGACGACGGGTTGTAAGTGTGGTTTGAGGCTCGAGACCCCCCGGTCCACCTCGGGTTCTCATCCACGGCCCTTTTTCTCAATTCAGGTTCCTTCATTCTATCCTGTGACCTCTCCCAATCCTTGGTTGCAAGGGGAGTATTCGGACACAAAATAATGGTGTAGCCCAGATGGCGTGCAAACTTTCTAAAGCACAAGATGTACTCGTGTCGGACCAGGGTAGGCACGGGTGGCGGGTGCTTTAGCGGAGTCACGCGAGGGCCAGTGCACTAGATCCTGTCTGCATAGACCGAGGAGGGTGTATGGCCATCAGAACCACGGGGTGACTTATCAGTTCCAAAATCAGCCCAAGACACACTGGGAATGGTTTCGTGGTGACGCCCCTGGCGGGAACTTAGACAGAGGCTGTCTTCTGTTTGTGGCCTTCGTGAAGCTTGCATATGGCCAGCGTTACTACCCCTGCCGCAAGGGAGACGTTGCAATCGGACGACAGAATCCTCTTGTTTTGTTGACGATGAGTACGCGGGAACTACAGACCCTTGTGGCACACCTGCAAGCCCTTCTTCCCTCTCAGAAATCTCCTTACTCTGGAACTGCGAGAAATCTTTCCTTATGGTATGATAATATGTTATAGGCCTGGGGTAAAAAAAATGTATATTCCCTCATGCCATACTTTGTCGAAACATCTAGAAACACTCCAGTCGCGTATAGTTTCTGCTCGAGATATGAAGTAATGAAAACTGCAACTCTGTGAAGTTGATGAGTAGTGGGATGATGAGTTCAAAAAATGCTAAGATAATTTTCGGAAAATAAAATGTTTACTTACAATTAACTTAATTGTTTTGTAGCATACTTTGTGAATTGTCTAACATTTGTTAATATTTTATAGGGATAGGACCAACAATATTTACACCGACTGCGAGTTAAATTATTTTTATTGCTTTGTTTTATGTAATAATCTCTTGCGGAGTCTATATCTTTGACATACGTACAATCCAAACAAAACGTCCGTCGGGAATTTATAGAATTTATCTTTTATTAAAAAGGGGTAGATACTAAACCTACAAGGTAGAGAGGAATTGATGGTTGCCTACTTATACTACTTATGTACATGATAAGTGTAGAAAAAAAACTTTCGAAAAAAGCTGTCTTATTTCGGCCTTCTTTATTTCATCCTATGCTAAGTTAAATAAAAATATAAACACCCCATATTTTAAGTTTTAACAATGACCATGTATAAGTTACTTTATTCACATGTATAATTGAATGTCTTACATTCAACCGGCAGATTGAACTTCAATTTTGTAAGTGTGAAATTACTGTTGCTATAGAGAAACTACCCATTCAATCGGCTACGAGGTAATTAGGAGGAACGGAGTAATTGTAGATTGTGTTAGTTGATATCGCAATTTACTTTAATAATAGGTTTAATGGATGAAAATGTAGTTGAAGTGTGAAGCTCTCTGTGAAGTGTGTTATTTATATAAAGAGGGGATTGATAAACAAATTTATGCTTGACGGGGTAAACATACCGTGGACCCCATAGGTAAAATACCTAAGGGTGACACTGGACCACAAACTGAATTTCACTAACGTATTAATATTTCACTGTATATACTATATTTGACCAACTTAAATTTTATTATTGAAAGTTAGGTTCACATTTTAATTATGGACGTGTAGTTTTGTAACATAAGGGAAGCTTGTTTTGAGGAAGGGTGACTCGTTAATATGGATGGGTCATCTGCTTATGTGGCAGTAAGTGCACTCTGATTTGTAGGCGTGTCAGAAGCAAAAATTGTATACAATATCAGAGTGGGTATTGCATCGTTATTAGTGAAAAAATCATTAGCCATCGTTTCGTTTTTCCAGCTAATCATCCTCATCAACAGCACACAGTTACAGATTACATTATTTCGTGTTCAATGTGTAGGCAGGGATTATAGACGTGCCTGACTTGACCATAAGAATGCCCGTATGGTCACTTCCATGGATGTTTTCACCAATTTTCAATTTTTTTAGCAACCTGTACGGCTTATTTGTATCAGCGTTAAAAAGTATGTGTTATATTTAGTGACCATTGATTATTTGGAGATCGTGAGACGCGGTCTTCTATGATGTAGGTTTAGAAAAATATTTTCTTTATTGTCGATAAATCTTTATTGACGATCGGACATGACTACAATAATTTCTTTTATTGATCAGGCACCTTTTATATTTTATTCAAACCAAAATAAATATGACACCGAATGTTTGTTGAATTTGAAATTTTAATTATAATTTATTTCACACAAGTTTACAATATATTTTATTAATTATTATTTTTAATTTAAAGAATCCTTTTAACATATAATAAGCTTATCTCAAATCTACAATTTTAATTTTAAAATGAAATTTAAATCTTGTTTTATAGTTTTATAAAGAAACGTAAGAAATTATTATTATTATTATTAAATTTTTGACCAACAAATAAAAATTAGAATTAAACTTTGAACACAATTTTTTAATATAAATATTATTTCTTCTGTTTTTCTTTAGAAAAATATATTTCCTTTTAAAAACTAAATTACACTTATTATTTTTGTTATGATGTCAAAGTAATAAAAATTTAACTCACATGAATGGTGTGCACACCCAATTTTTCTTTTTTTTTACCAAAATAACAGTTTATCCACGGAAGCCAGAAAAAGAATTGAATTAGCACTTAAAAATATATAGCCCTTTCTTGACCCCCTACTCCTTGGGACCCTACCTCCTTAGAGTGTGTGGAGGGGCATGGCGGTTCTTTTAAATCTGAATGTTACACATGTAAACATTAAAAACTTTACAGATATATTCCTTCGCATATCAAAAATCCTTCTTCATACAAATTCAATTACCTTTTGCCCAACAATTACTCCATAGACGACTAAAAAGAATATGGATCTGAGACCTCTTCACTGATTAGTCCAGAGCGCCTGCCAATAGGTAGGTTTCTCGCATGTACCAAATAAAAATCTACACTGCTGGTATTGTATAAATGGAATAGTTTAGCTATTTATATTCTACGTACCTGGAGGAATTACCGTGACCGAGTGTAGTGTACAACTCGTGTTTGCCTGGCTAGCGGTTCTGGGTTCGGATCCCAGCCTTGACCATTTTAAGTGAGGATAGGTTGAAAAAGTATTAGAAAATCGTTTTGATCCCTCGACCGCTACACCAACATGTAGTTTGGCATAATCAGAAGAAGGTCAAGAAATCAAGAAAAACATCACTTTTGGGACTTTATTGATTTATTGTTTCATGTTGATATCTAGTTGGATTTATAAAAAAATTGACCAATCAAAATAATTTATAAAATATTATGTCTGATGTTTGTGTAGCAATTTTTGCTTAGGTGGGAAAAGTTTCATCACAAGTTCTCTAGCAGGCAAAAATATTTTACCTCCGATCTGAAGCCATGCAAGACTAGAAATGAAGATTTCGCACACCATATGTTTGTTCTATTTTTTTTTTACAAATGTCGGAAACACATGTTACACTTTCTTTACTGAGGTTAGAAAAAAGGTAATAAGGATAGAAAACAACGAACAGCGTTGTAGGAAAGCCCCCAACTTTCCTATGCAGAAGGTATTACGGCTGGCCTCAGTGTGCTGTCCCTGTTGTGCGGCGAAGTCGTCAGATAACGAGGTAGATGTCGGAAGCAATTTTGAGTACGTCGTCCACAACCATTACATATACAAAGTGCGGAAGCCGGCGACAACTGTGAGAACTGGCATACCTGAAGAATTCAAAATCGGCGACACCATCTCCAACCACAGCAGCCCAACATACCGCAGAGAAAAAAAGAAAAGTAAGTCCACTTCTTTCTTGAGTAACGAATCTTATAAACGAATCTCCGACTCGGGTTTTAAATTCAACAGTTGCAAATCAGCTTATATTTAATTATCAAAAATGACCGTCAATATGTCAGAGATTACTTATTCGTCTTGCGCTCTTTCCACACATATATTAACAGTAAGTCCCAACTCATGTGTTAACTAATGCTAATGTTGTAATTGCGGTTTGATATTGTGACGACAATGTTTCGTTTATATCGGTTTTATTATTTTTACTTACAACTATTTACTATTGCGATTACATAAATTAGTTACATAATGTATTAATTTAAATTAATTGAAATAAAGGCCAGGCAACGTTAATTTAAATTTATTATGCAATACATATAATCTAACGCGCCGTAGGGTAAAAGATTTCGATTGATTGAAGCCACAAATTGAGCAATTTCCCTTACTATTTAATGTACAAATAATAATTATAAATAGCAGGCAGTATGTATGCCGATAATCAAAAAATACACATACATAGTCCTTTTACAGTAAATTATGTTAGAAAAGGTAATAATTAATAGCACTGTTTTTTAAACAATTTAAATAATGTAACAAGTACACTGCGGGCTTTATTTTAGGGGCGCTGCAATTGTATACCAGGTCCGCAGTAACATGTAAACATTTTCTATGTGACTATAGTATACTTTAGCATGCGATACATATCCTACTGAAAGAGTTAATTGTAGTTATAAACTAACGCTTTTAATTTACTTGTGTTTCTAATTATTACTGTGATTGCATGGATGATGGAGTGAGAGTGTCGATGGTGGAAGGTCAAGTAGCCTGTCGATATGTTTGTAAACAGGATCTGTTATTATAGGATTGCACTATGCATGTGTTTGAATTGAATGATTTCCTTGTTGAAAATATGAATTGCTTGAAGTATTTACGAATTAAAATGTTTGGATTATGCTTTGTTAGTCAATTGGTTGAGAAGTGTTATGTTCTGGTGTTATGGTGGACCTAGCCTGCCAATTCAGGGGTACAAATTATTCCTCATGGTTAGCTAGTTCTTCCGAACAATATTAGATTTAAATAAGCTTTAAAACTTTAAACAATATTAAAAATAGTGCATCGAAAAATATAATAATTATTTGATGGATTAACTAAATTGATCAAGACTGGACCAGAGGGATCAGGACGGTTTATAACTAGCTCTTTCGTTAAAACGTTTCCGGCTCGGGTTTCCTGTCCGGTTGTTCTTCTAATAATTAAAGAATTGTGCTTTTAGGTGGAAAATCCAAATGTCAGGTTTGCCCGGAATATCCTGATATATTTGAGACCGAGAGGGTCATACCGGACAGACCCGTTAAGCCGACCCATTATAAGGTTTACAACGTTTTGAGGAAAGATAGCATATCGTTCGCCGAGTCGCAACATTCAACGGGCCAAGAGGAAGAGGAGCTAATCGAGGAAGAGGAAATTTTAGAAAACGTAAGGGGGCCGTCTTTGGAGCAGGTCACCGTCAGCAGGGAGGATTTACAACGGTCACGATTTACTGTGACGTCGTCCCGCTCGTCCTGCAATGACGAAACGCTCGCTTCCGCGATTTCCGAACAGATTTTCGCTTCGAACTCAGCGTCCGAACATTCGGCGGACAGTTTGAAACGAATTCTCGACATGGGCTCTCAACCCGTTAAAACAAATAAAAGAAGAAATTTTAAGGACGCAATGAACCTTTCCGAGCCCATCGACGATAAGAAAACTCTTGTATGGCATATTTATTTAACGGATAAAGTTAAAAAAAAATAAACACTTACCCTCACCGGAATTTTATTTGTTTTATTACGAAATATTATATTTAAATAGTAACTATAATGAATAATTATTGTCAAAAAAACTCGTTCACCCCGATTTTAAAGGATCTAAAAACAAAGTTAGTGCTTACACCAATCCTCTTGCCTCTCCCATTTTTCTACATGCAAGAAGACGAGAAATGTTAAAATAAAAAATTGAGAAAAGGTTCAATTGTATAGCAATTAGGGGTTGCCAAAACTGTAAAGCAACTACGTCAAAGAGCCAAAGAAACCTACAACATAGTGCTAAATACGGTGTAACATTGCAGTTGTCACAACTAAATCAATGACTATTATATGTATTTTTTAATAGTTCTAGTGGCTGAGTTAGTGGAAAAAAAAATAGGGTGAAGAATTGTTTTTATTTTGTTTTAGGTGAAAGACGAAGATCTCGAATTTACCCAGAAGGTTCGTTAGCGGAGAGATACGACGAAAGAAACGTCACAGGGATCGATCAGATCAAGAACATCAATACAGAAGGTGTGCAAGTGTATTTCGTTGAAAATAAGGAAACATCGGTCCCGTTGAAGGCGTACAATGCACATTCGGCTTTATCGGCAATATCGAAACACCTCTACTCTGACATCGCCGGCGATTCGAGCCTTCTTTACAGCCGGGAAGAAACCGCCTCAGGGGAATTGAAGAAGGAGAACAGCACCTACAGCCTTTCGCTTTCACAGGAGGAAACACTAACAGGAAAATCTGTCGATTTGTCGACCTCGTCCACCATCCCGGTGAGCCACTGTGAAAGAGCGAGAGCTGACAAATCCGTGCAAAAGTCGAGAACTTTTAAAGAAGCCATGGAACTTCCAGAAATGAAAAAACCGAGACAAAATCCCGGAGGAAACGGTGGACACGGTTATTGAAAACCAATTATTTGTAAATAACTCGTTTTTAACTTGGTTATCAAAAGATAATCTTTCAAATCGAATTTAAAAAAAAAACGAAAATATTTTAAAATGTATATATAATATAAACACGATTTTTTACGATTCTATATTTTTTCTTTTCTATAATTTGACTCGACTTATATAATCCATTCTAATCCATCAGATTTCGTGGTCCGAATGAACAAATAACATCTTTCAATTAATTAATCTTTATGTAAGGTTTTTAGTTTATATAAAAAGTCGTGTCACGAGCGGCATTCGAACCCACGACCTTCAGCTGGATGAGCTACTGCTTAACCACTTGAGCTGTCGTGACCTCGATCCACTCGGACACTAACCTCCCAACTCAACCCAACCTTTCGAATTTTCCCTCCTTTTTGCCATTTGTCAAATGTTTTATCTATTTGATTCTCGGCCAAAAATGAAATGGCCTCAAAGAGCTTAAGTAAAGATATACTTTAACTTATTAAATCCATCAGGTTAGTGCCTGACTTTTTTATATCAACCAATACCTTACATAAAGATTAATTAATTGAAATATAAATAATATATTATAGATAAATACATAGAAGAGACGAACTAGTCAAATGTTTTATTATGCCAATATAGCTTAACTACCAACCAATTCAACCAATAAGGTTGACCAGTTCAGCTCGTTTACATAACAATCCACAATCAATTTTCTTTATGTTTCTAACATCATAATCCACGTTGATTTTTTTTCTATTTTGAAGATCTAATTTGTTCATATTCTCTTATATTTTACTCCAATCTTCTTTATACTGTTTAAGCCCTTTTCACTTCCAACCATTTCAAGAAATCTCCATGTCGCCTCAAACAATGGATATCATACATCTACTTCCTCTGGGAGCGGTTCTGGCTGTAGTTGTATGGCCGAGCGTAACCCATAAAGAACAATATGTGAGGTGTACAAGAATAACTGGAATAATTGACTCTTAGCCAATAAAAAAATAAATAATTGAAAGGCAGAGTTCTGACGTGAACCTTCAGTCTATATCAAATCATCAATCTCAGTTCAAATAACACTTTGATATGCAAATTTAGTCACAATTTAAAAACACATCGTTGATAAAATATAAATAATCATTACACTAAAACCTTTAACTAGTTTAAAGTCTTTTGAAATGCTAATACAGGTTTTTTATTGTTCTATTGTTTAAACATTCTTTTACAATCAATTATAACTAAAAATCTCTAATCCACTCGATAAACACGAAATTTGGTCGGAAAAACTGAAGAATGAAATGTAAAGAAGCTAGTCGCCCGTATTGCTATTGAACAGAAGTTGCCGAGGCTGACAAGTACAAGTGAGTCATTGAGGAAATCACACTATTGTAAATAGAAACGTCGACAGGAGTACGGCATTGTGTAGAGTGTAGACTGTCGACTGGGGAGCGGTGAGCAATTAGATTTGAGCTATTAGCAATCTCCCATTGCTACTTGTCTGGTACTTGGTCCGCTAGTATAAATTACTATGGGCAAATCTCCTATTTCAGATCTTTATCGAAATAAATATTATAATATTGTGCATAATTTAATAATGTGCTTAAAGTCCTAAACCTTTTTTGTTATGTTTTTTGAAGATAAAATTAAATTTACTAATCGACTGAGTTTCCCTTATCAATTGATCAAAAACGTGATCTCCTTGAAAAAACTTGATCCTTATGTATTAATATAAATAGAATTGGATTCTGGTTAGAAGGAATACGCTTTCATGTGATAATTATGAGTACAAACGGTCTTCCGCTAAATTAAACTTTAAAAGGTTAACCTTGGAAAAGAAAAAAAAACATTACACGGGATGAAAAAGTGTTGCTTGATAATAACTTGAAAGCCCGAGCGTAATGATTCTCATAAATTTAAATTTAGTGAATTCGTAAAATATTCGAAGAGCGGATGAAATGATCGTAAAATGTGCCCTTTCGAAAGTTCAACCCTTTTGAACCTAGCTTTGTTTTCGCCCCTTTAAAAGCGTGAGTCTATGAAAGTTGATTACAAATTAATTTGGTGTAATGTTCTCTTCATCGGGACGAAGAACGCCGAGTTGTAAAACGGTACACGGTGTCTATTTTTAGATACTGTTCTAAAGGCAACACCTTTGTTAAGATCACGGAAATAATGTCTCGTTTCCGCTCACCCAGTAATGAGTAACCTCTAAGGCAACTAACTATTAGGTCGCGCTTTTAATTCCGAAGACCCCTTTTCGGAGAAACAGGTTTACCAGCGCGCCCTCTGTTTGAAATCGGTTAATCGAAGCCGACCGCTCACTTTTTGTTTTCAGTGTGTAAAACCACATGCCCCTCCCCGGCTGGTAGAACCGCTTTTGCCTGCGCCCAGCTTGTAATTTTCTGATTTCCTCCTTTTTTCCTCACTCATGTCTTTTCCCCTCTTCTTGTTTACCTCATCAGCTTCTGACTTTCACCGTGGTGCCGGCAACCACGTGAGTGCCAGTATGGAACCCGAGACGCAGAAGAATCTCTGTTGTGTGGAATCGCCGAATGGTGGTTACCCTATTCTGTTGATTCTTTAAACCCTTTTTAACCGCTCTCCCCCTTTCTTCTTAATTTAATATTTACATAGTTCACTACAGCAACGAAGGATGCCGATAAATCCTCCTTGCACACCATTCTGTCCTTGAAACCATGATTAAATTAATTCAAAGGGCATGATAACCAGAAATTCAAAAAATACAATTAAAGTCGTAAACGTCTTGGTCTTACAAAATAAATAATATATAACAGTAAATTAGAACTGCCAAAACACACTTCTACAATAGGATTTATTTATTTTTTAAATGTAATTCTTGTGTATTTAATTCACTATTACCTGCAACTATGGATTGCTTGACTTGAAATTCCATATTTCTCTGACATGATTATATTTTTCGTGTATACTTTCTAATGTTCATAAATAATTTAATATTTATATAGGTTTATTCTGAACCAAGGCAAGCTTTAATAATTAAAAAAATTGGTGACTTGGAGACGATGAAAGTTGGATTGAAAAGCTAAACGCAGTTTGCCTCCATAAGTTAAAATAGGTCTGATGAGTGTTTTGGAAGACGCTAGTTTGTTATGAATGTCTCTTTTGTTAGTTCAAAGTTGCAATGTTCTACTACATCTATTTTCGGAAAATCATTGTTGTATGTATTGGACCTACGCTCTTGTAGCACTCTTGCATTTATTGTTTTTGGTTTTGAATCTTGTGTGATTCTAAGTTACGTAGACTGATAAAATCTATATAGATAGTGCATTGGTTTCAACCCTCATACTTTACTGAAGAATCCTTCATGCCAGACCTTGTCAATTGAGAGGCATTAAGGAAAATAGCAGAACCAATTTGTTTATCTTCGAGTTCTTTTACGCAGTTCCTCGGTGAATTTGGTCTATTGTTAAATGGTTTCTTCGATCAGGGATGATAATTTTTTTTGTATAACGGATTTAATACTTTTCAATTGTAATTCAAATGTAACGTTAGAAATTCATATTAAAAAATTTAAATTACATATTTTCTTCCGCTCCACCATGTCCTATCGTTGAGGAAAACAAAAATATTTTCTTGGCCTATTTTAAAAAAAGTCGATTTTGATTTTGTAACTTTTTATCTATGTAATCTTTTTAATGTACTCTTACATATTATGCTTTTTTAAAATGATATTTGAAAGAACAAATCGACTGATACATAATAACGCTGAAATAAACGCATGCTAAAAGCAGGAAACCATATTAAAAAAAAATTACATTATTTTTTAATATTTAATTAAACTAATGAAAATTGTTGCATCAAGCTTCTTTGCTTCTATGGCCCATTAGCAAGAGCACAGGACACGAGTGTTTTGATTTAGTATTACCAAAAGAAGGGTCATTAAGATTGGTGATCCCACGCTGTTTAATCTTCTTGCCAGAGATCACGACACCCACTATTTTCTCAAAATAAAATATAAATTGTGTAAATGGTTTTTGACCCCTCAATTTTCTTGTTTTAATATTATTTCGAGGTGTTTAGTGGAATTTGATCCATTATTAAAAACATTTGAAATGCTTAAATTTTAAATTACAATAAAACTAAACGAAAATATTTTAGGCGTTTATTATTATTACTTAATACGTTAGGTACAATTATTTATCCAAGTTATGTAATCCGTTATAATAAAAGTAAAAAAAAAAAAAAACAACTTTATTTATAATAACGAATGCCATTTTATACAACAAGTATACCGGCCAACAACTAGCATAACACTGCGTCTAGCATAAGACTAAGTGTAAGACTGATAGAAGACTAACGGAAGACTGTCGGCCTTAGCGCCTGAGCCCTATTTATATGGAAGTGAAGTTTGCTGACTCAGATGCTGTGGATTCTAGAAGACGGTACCATAACTTCCATTAAATTTACATAAAATATTGCTTCTTAAATGACCTAAGGCTAAAATGTTTGGAAAGTGAAGAGCTATGATTTCTGACAAAATTCGCCTAAAACCGGAAAGGTTCAGCTCTTACCTCACGGGACATTTACCAAATTCCTTCCTTATTGCTGTTCTCGGCTCCCGTCGGCCATCTATTTCATTAAATTAATAAATACAACCGAAAAGGCTCGCGTAAGACGCGAAAAATCACCTTTCCTATAAAATATATCCGACAGCGGGAGACAGTTAAGAGCCGTGATATCAATTTTGTAGGACAGTATTTACACAACCGGTGAGAGGCCGGATTTGGAAACGGGTGATTCCAAAAAATCTTGGATTCTTTTGAAAATGGCTACAACGAGTTCATTACGCGCAGCAATCTTGACTTGTGACAAGATCGTGGCGGAGTAATTGCTTATTGCTCTGCGTTTAGCCCGCCGGGACGTATGCAAACATACATAATTGCCACTCTCGTGGGTAATTCTCTAAAATTCTCAAACCCCATGGCTATCCTTGGCGTAGACCTTCATTATTTCTAGGAAAGCATCGAAATTATGCAACAGGAATGTGTTTAAATCTGCTCCAAGGATTTAATAGAAAAAAAGACAAGAAATAATAATTTAACGAGATCAAAAGAGAAAAATTAATACTATCGTTCATAATAATGAACTGATAGACAACAATCACCTTATTTCTGGCTTTTCTTGCTACGCCTTTTTCAATAAAGAATTGTCATTTTAGATAGTTTTATTGTTTATTATGTTATTGTATAATATATTTGGAGTTTCTGCTTCTACCAGCGAGAATAAATTGACTCAAAAAAGGTTAAGCACCGATCAATTCAAATGGGTTCATCCTTTCGCAGGTTAGTTCAAAAAAGAATAATAAATACTTTCGTATTAAATGCAGAACTGATTGCTTGCCGAAGAGTACCAACGAGGGAGAGAAACATGAACCACTCTTCCCTCAATTCTCCAAAGCGGTTGTGGGATTTGCCTGCGCAGGAGAGATTCTTGACTCTAGAGTGGGCGATGGTAGTCCTTTGGGGAATAACGGGCACTCGTGAGGGCGAGTCTGTGAAATCCTGGGATCTCCTACCTGGAGCGCACCAATGTGGAGAATAGATACCTGGGAGTGGACAATCCCAATCTATTGCGGGCCATGAGGTCCTGAAGTCTCGGATTCGCCTATTCGATATGACTGGTCGGGATGGAGCCGATTCGTTGAAAGATAATCTCATCTCATCCACCCTGGGAGTCATGGCCCATTTTATGTGGAGCTACTATGACGACGGGTGGTACAATGTGGTTAAGGCAGGGGGCCCAAGAAAGGGTACCTCGTGTCCTCATCTACTTCCCTTTCTTTCTCCAGGTTCCTTTATTGTGTTCATTTCCGAACCCTTGGGAGTGACCGGGCACAAAATAATGGTGCAGCCCTGAGTGCTTGGCAACCTTTCTAAAGCACCATCTGTACTCGTGTCGGACTCGGGCTAGCATGGGGTGGCGGGTTAGGGCACCAGATCCTATCCGCATACACGGGGGAGGGTGCTTAGCCAACTGTACTACAGGGTAACAGGAATGTTCCTAGAAATGATCAATGATGGAGTGAGTATGGGGTTCAATCCTTTTTAAAAATGTAGTTCCTACTGACAGTAAGTTGCTTAGCAAAAATCTGGATTTCGAGCAGTTTAGCGCATCATCAGGTTGAAGGACTTCTACAACCACGTCTTTCGACATGCATTACCAAAGTGAGCTCGCTGATACGATCGCCAACGCGACGTTCCAATTAGCAGCTAATTTTTTAAATTTTTATTGGCGCCCAATTTGAACGTGCGAACCGCGGAAATTATGTCACAAATAAATATTATAATAGTAAATACTTCATATTATTAATGCACTGTAAAAATAATAACAAAATAATTAGTTTAATTATGTGGATGTTTGATATTATTTATGTATATATTTAAAATTCGGGGTAGATCAAAATCTATTATATTATTAATACATTTATCTTCATTTAAATTTTACATTTTTTAATTTCAAATTTCTCAAACCAATCTACAGCTTTCCCTTACTACTCTTGTATTTAAATTTGAGTTAAAATTATGTTTTGTCCTTTAGATGGTCCTTAAATTCCGAAAATTTGCTGGATTTTGGCAAGTGTTGTTTTCCTCTTGTTTTTATTTCTCTACCACTTTGGCCTATATATTTAATATCGCAATCATTTCAATTGTGTTGGTAAACCAACGAAAACATAATGGTTCACTTGTGGTGGGGTGACTGAGTCCTATTGTTGAATCGTTTAAAGACTCAACTCAATTTGCGAATCGAAACGTCCGATAGGCCTAATCGTCTAAGTGCGGACGTTAAAGATGCTCATTGTCATTTTAAGGACAACCGAGTATGCGGGTACGTGATTGTCTCAACCACGATGTACAGCTTTACCGTTGAATAATTATCTCCTTGAACAAACACAACCCAAACTTTTAATTTTTAACAAACGTTTAACAAATTTTATTTTTCGTAACGTTAACTTAACTAAATTTCATGAATTTTATAATAGTAGAACATTCATATTAAATACGAAACTAAAAATAAATGCAAATAAAATGGTTGACGTTATAAGGGTTTGCTTCTTACGTTGGCTACCAGTAATTACCGAAGAAAGTAAGCCACTTGTTTCAAATTCAAACTTGCAAAAATCTTCTGTTGAAAGTAGGTTATCTAATTGCATACTTGACTTCCCCTTTGTTTAATTTAACTTGAAATATATTAGTTTATATGTGGTTCTTCAGGAATATACATTTCTTAATTCCGAATAAAATGTCTATACGTTTTACAAGTGTCTGCGAAATTCACTATTAAATGATAAATATAAACTTGAAATCAAATAGTGTATTTAAAACATAATGTTCCTGATCAATAATTTAATATATTCTGCTTGGAGGTAGGAAAATGGTAACATGAAATTACTAAAATCAAAATCAAATCAAATGGCATTGATAAAAAGTGTCTTTTAAATTTTACACTAATATTGAAAAAATGTAGGCCATTGAGTTCAAACCACCATCTTGATTGTGTCTTGCGTTGGAAATAGATTGTCAAATTTATTCAACTCTATGCGTTTTTGTATATGTTAACATTACTATATATATGGAGTTGTTCTGGACGATTTCACATTTCAAAGTATATCATAAATAAACTTTATAGATAAAAAGCTGAATATACGGCTATTAGAATGTTTAATATACGGTTTATGAAAAGGACTACATATTGCGAAAAACAATATGCAAATCGAACACCATGTTTTAATTTATCTTAAAATATTTTATTACACCACGCCAACAATACATGTTATATTTTATGTAGAGCAAATTTTTGTTTTGATTTTGGATTTGGAGATCTCGTTGACTTGGAGATTCTCCAGAGTTCATGTGCGCATGTTTCTATGACTAGCAAACTGGCTTGAATGGTGGTTGTGATAGGGTTATGTCGAGCTTATAGACCTTAGAATTAGTTGATTTTTTCCCACCAGTCTGTGTAGAAACATTCATCCCGGTGTCATAACTTTGACACCGCAACAGGAAATATATCCATTCTGTTCATGTTCAAAAGAAAATTTTATAGATTCATGATAGCTATTGAAGTTACTTAGCAGTTAGTATTTGAGATTGTTTATCTCTAGTATAAGAATAGTAATTATATATATATATATATATATAT
>CM077102.1:35090303-35104428 GCA_039619505.1 Cimex hemipterus
CACACGTGTGAAAGGCTAGAAAATAATGAAAACACGCAGAGGATCGGCGAAGACATCAAACGTTTGTCAGCCCATAAATCTCTCACGTGGTATATGAAATAATAAAGATTATGTAGATTATGTCAATCCTAGATGGCTTAATATACCAGACTGCCCAGTTCGTCACGATGACTCGTATTTGAAGATGGATTGAATGAATAGACAGTCCAGGAGACTGTTTTTAATTTTCGGTGTGGTTTTCGGTAAAGGAACTGACACAAGCCACGTGGAGTTTGTTGCTAATGGAATACCCAATCCAGGTGCATCTATAGCAAGGTTTATATGGGTGTTTGGCCTGATAAACATGGTGGCCACATTACTATAATCATTCGCTATCACCTTTCGAAGCTGTTGACATTAAAATCGATTGAGTGTAAGTATTTTATCACTTTTTTAAAATAGAAAATTTATATAGTAATATATTGAAGTTATATCACTTGTCAATATGCAGTGTCATAAATTGTTGAACCTTGAAGAACACAATCAAATCATATCAATAAACGAAAAAGTAATAGAAAATATCACAGATAAAGGTCACCAGAAGAACATACGATTATGATTAGAACGCGTTCTATTTGGGCGAAATTTTATTTCTTTTTCTGATAGAAAGAGCTAAAAGTAGGCCGAAAGAGTCTCGTGGCCATGCTATTCCTCTCGCCTAGCCCTCATCACGTTGAGAGCGCAAGAAACATTAATTAGCCCATGGGCCTCCCGGAAGCCTTTTTTGGCATGGTCATCCAAAGAGCGGCGCCCGTGTTTAAAATAGAAGAAAGGTGATGACGCCAATTATCTTCTCTATTCAGTCGAAATCTCCTGGGAAATCTGGAGCCGGAATTGTTTATCATAAATGGCCGACTTGAAACGGCGGATTATGCACTGGGCCGCAGTTATTTTGCATTCTCCAGAAAAGCAAACTTCAAAAGCTCTATTTTGTTATTTTATTTTGGATTAACACTTTTATGAAAATGTTTGTGTTCCCATAATTTTTCTAGTTGTTTAAATTGTAGAATCTATTTTTTTTTTGTGGCAAAGATCGAGCCCCGAAACACATGTCTTGTCCGTAGAGACATGTCTTTATTGTATTCATTCGTCACCTGACTCAATACCAAAGGATGATCTCGACACATTAAATGTATCGAAAAAGTGAAAGTGAATTTAAATGTAAAAAAAAAAAAAAAAAAAACACCTGAAATCGGTTGCAGTAAGGGGGATACCCAACAGTACGAGATATATTTTTGAGATCTGTTGACTGATGAAACTATAGTTTGGTCTTTTTCCATCGCATGTAATTTTTATGTGTGCAGAGTGTTTTCAAATGTCGCGTAAACTCGATTATCAGCGTCCTATGAAGAGGCCACGGGGAGCTGTTAGTACAGTGATCCTTTATTTTACTTATTAAATCTTAATTCATTTTTGTTAGTGGTCTAACTGACCAGATTACTACTTTCAATTAATTTTTCTTTTTATGTAAGTTCTTAGTTGAGATGGAAAAGTTAGTGTCACAAGCGGGATTCGAACCTACGATAGCTGAAGTGGTTAGAGCAACGGCGCATTGGGACCGAAGGTGTGGTGAAGAATCCCACTCGTGACACTAACTGTTTGATATCAATCAGGATCTTACATAATAAGGAAAATGACTTCATTAAGTTTTGAATGTTTTGATCGTCTGGTACCATGTCTGGATTTATTGCTATAATCAGAAATATGAGCATAGATTATTAAGAGAGATATATTCTATTTTTTAAATCTATGCTTTGTCTGATCAATGTATTTGATCCATGTTTCTCATTGTTGCAATAAATCCAGGTACCTGACTATCAAAACATTCAATATCAAGTAGGCATAAATTTGGCTTTTCGAATGTTGAAATAACTGACAAAGAGTCTCTATTACTCAGAAGAAGAATAAAAGAGGAAAACATACTAAAATGGAAACTAAAAATCATAACATTCGAATAGATACTTTACTTATATTAATTTTAAAAAGAGATCTTTGATAAAACTTCTTTATTCCAATCTGTAGACAAAACCCAGAACTTGGGTAACCTTTGACCAATTTAAAATCGGATTAAACCATTACTTTCAGCATAAAGAATCCTTTAAAATGACTGTCAACATGTATAGGTCGTATTTGAAATTTTAAAGTTGAATTGGACCTGATGTACCAGTACAATGTTTTTCTAAAAACAGGTAAAATATTTGAAAATAGCCTAAAAACTATTAACCAAAAATTTTTTTAAAAGAAAAATTCAGCTGTGCCATCTAAAAAGGACACCCTGTATTTGAAACCTACACTGATTAAGATAGTTTCCACACAAATGGAATTCATGAGCCTACAATTTTGTTCTTTTTGTTTCATTGCACTCTTACTCGAGAATTTTAAATTTAGATTAGACTGTCACATTAAAAAATGACGTGCATGTATTACGTTTTTAATTGAAGATAAAGTGCTCAGCATGGAAACCGTCGTGAAGGAAAACATTTTAACAAGATAAAAGATGGATTAAGATAAATTCAATCTTACGAATGTATCAAAATAAATTTAAATATCTTCATATGTAGACGTTGTAACTTCTACGCGTTATTTTCTTTGACTGAATACATAAACATGCCTGCTACTAACATCTACAAATGGCTGATTTATTTCGTTATGTAGATTTTTTTTCAGTTTACAATTTTCCTTTTCCTCAAGGACAGAATCCATCATTTTCATTTAGCAATATAAACTCTGAATGGACGATATTAAATTGACCGTACTAATAAGAACAACTGTGAGCTGTGGTTTAATAAATATGACCAAGGACAACTAGAGATTATTTGCAATGACACTGCTCGTATTAAATCAGATCGCACTCTGCGGACAACCTGAACTATGACCAAATGGAGCAGTTAATTGGTGTAAAACTCTATCAGTCGAGTCTCGCAACGCTGGTTTATTATTTTTCGTATATTCAGCTTAGCCTGAGTTCATCCCTTTTTCTCACAGCCAGATACTAATTTATTACCATTTTATGCCAAATAAGATTATATTTATAGATATACAAAGAATAAAGTTTGTTTAATCTTATTAAACCTTAGGTAAAATGATTACAGTTTAACTAATTTTTTGTACTTATCAAGGTTCACTGGTTCACATTTTCCATCCCTTTTCTTTTTATCCCTCCGATATTTTATGGTAACGATGTTTTAACAGCTCTAACGGGTTTGGGTGAGTTGACATGGTGGACTTAGCCTGGAGTAACCTCAGTGAAATCAATTGCCAGTGGTACGAGAGTACCTATATGACTTATATCCGTGTATCCAATAGGAAAATCCGATGTTTCAAGCCTAGCGGTTGTTCAGATTTTAGGCGAAGTCAAGCTCCGTATGCTGTTCGCCACGAGAAAACGCCTCCGTCCTCAGAACAATAGTCAATTTTAATGAGGGACTAAATCCCTGATACAGGATGTAGAGCATTCCCACACCCTTCCTTACGGAAATCTAAGAATTTAGATCTTTTAATAAAAGTGGACTCTTGAAACGTGAGTAAAATAAATTTAAAAAATTCGAAATTAAAATAAATGGCAGGGGAGATTCATAAGGGACTTACCACCTTCCTTCAGATGACGGCTGCAAGAAGCGTAGGGAGCTCGAGCTTGAATCCCCTGAATTCGCCGCAGAATATCCGATGATTTCAGGAGGAAGAGATCGATGTAGAAGGGTTTTCTGAGAGGCGCTTGATTTTGACTTGTTTTAATATGGGAGAAAAAAAAGCATGAGAAAAGAAAGTCATGAGGAAACGTTCTTTCATATGAGTAGAGCAGGACTGGGTTTGTAAGGAGCGTGGGAGTAGGATTACACTAATCCAAAACAAAGTATATTTAAAAAATGTGGCTGGTCATTTACTATATGTTAACATCAGGTCCTAATACGTGTTTGAGTGGTTTTTAATCTTAATGAGCAGACTACGATATCGAAATCGTCGATAGACTCCTCAACATCAAGAAATAATCCGTAGATTAATACGAGGTAGTATGTCATGCTAATCTTCTCTTTTTTATTCCTATGTACCACCGAAGCCAGTACACAGAACGTTGAGCGCTGAGCACTAAAGTCAGCTTACTTTACTGGAGTGGATATCCTGTATGCGGATAGTGCTTCATTTTCTTGACGGACCCACCATATTTGTCTCAGCTTTATCCATTCCATTAGTTGGTACAAGTTTTGACTAACTTGTCGTACTATTGAGAAACTCAATAAATTACGACCTTAATTTTGTGGATCTTTCCCCGTTTAAAAAATAGTGAAGGAATTAACAAGCAAAAAATGATTTGAGTGCAATTATATTTACAAATGGACTTTTAATCAAATATAAAGAAAGGAACAATAACAAAAGAACGACGGCTCTGCCGTGCTTCAGCACATTAATTTTTATCAGAGAAACAAAATACCAAACTCATTAATTAATAAAAAATAAAAAAATAAATAAATCAAATACAGGCTCACTGGCGTTGAAAAAAAGATATGTTGCGAGACGATATACTGTGGACTGGGTAGACGATGTACCGCAATTTTCCTCAATACGTGAATCTTCTGACCTCAGGAAGCATCAAAGAGAGACTGCCCTGGTTCTCTCCATTCCCGACGTGTTCGGCGCTTCGCCCAATCAGATCAATGCATTATAAAGTACTGCGTAAGCTTAATTAGCTAAGTTTTATCATATGTGGTAAATATATATCGTTGTAACGATACTAAAGCGCAATGAAAAATATGTATGCAAACTTAGCAATATCAAGTCAGAGAGGGACTTGTGGTCAGGTCAAAATAGCTAGCGGTATACCATATCTTTAAAAGGTAGCTCTTATTCACGGTATGTTGTTTAGCATTAAGCTCATCATCAGAATGAAGGAGTTACACACTCTCGACGTATATAACTTCAACCTGATGATAGGTTAAGGCTAGAAATCCGGATTATTGAAAACAACAAACTGCTAGTAACAATTAGATTTTAAAGACATTAAACACCATCCTCACCCCACCTCTATCATCTACTATCTTATACTAGGACCTGTACAGTAATGAAAATTTGTTTTGAAACTTTGAATTGAAACAAAAAGGAAAATGAAGATGTGCATTTGAGTCTAAATTGTTTTTGTGGATCGAGGTAAGAGCCAAATTTAAGAGAGGGTTAAGTAGCAAATAATCTAATAATCCACAATACAAATTTGTTCGAAGAGAATTATTTTTAATGAAATGACTATGTAATAAGTGGATCTACCGATTGTGATAACTATATCGTTCGAAGTTATTCCTATTATTCTGTGATAAAACAGCTCTAGAAAGATTTAGTTTTAAAATGTTTTTATGAATTTCTTTCTTCTAGTATGATGAAAATAATTTTGAACTCCTGACAAAGACGCTGTTTCAGTTAGCTTGTATTATTTTTACAAAATGTATTATTTTATTTTTCAAAAAGCTAATAAATAATATTATTATCAGTTTAAATAGCTTGTGATTAACATCAATTTTATTATTGGTTTTATTAGCTTGCAAATCGATCGTTTAATTAAGTGATTTAATTTGATGACCACGTGCGACAGTTTTTTTAAGAAGGCCATTAAACGATGATTATTTTTGTCAACAGAAATCTTTATTGATTCAGTTTAGAGTCTAGTGCCATAACAGCTTTTTCGTCACGGTGAAAGGCAAACTTAAAAAGTCCGAGCTCATGTCTACCGTTTAAACGTTCCCGCTATTTATGTTAACTGCGTCCGCGGGTCCCCTGGCAAGGTCGTAAAAATTCAGGAACCATCAAATTAAACGCCAGACCGAATTTAAGGCGGGGTCCAGTCCAATAAACAAATCGGACAAGAGGATGTTATCCCGGTTGCCTAATATTGTCCGGGGTCAGTCATAAATTCGGCTACCAATGCAGACAGACAATCTTTGCCTTTAATTGGACCTAATTAGGGATGCGGAGAAAATATCAATACTTCACTGGTAACCGTATTTCAGCAGTCGTTACGTTTTTGCTTGATATTTTTCCTGAGGTATTAATAATTAAGTATCAAAAAAAAAAAAAAAAAAAACAACAATAAAACTGCTGTTATGTTTGAAAAACTATGTTGATTTTGCACATTTGCAAGCTCAATTGCTCTTCCAATACGGGACTCTCTTAAGACCTTTTATTAGTCTCTATATCATTTCTAATGGCTTCTTGTTGAAAATAGCGACGTAGCACGCATGTTAATAAATGGTAAATCTTGGCAGGGAATCATCAAGGGATCAGATCATCAGTAAGCATTTTTTAAGGACATTCGGGTGCTTTTCGTCGTATCTCTTTCTACATAAGTTGCCCTAGCTGAGATACACTGTGTGGAGGACAAAACAAAAATTTATTTTCCTCCAGATTATGCATATGCTGTTTAAAACATCTGCTTTCAAAAGGGGGGGGGGGGCATATTTTCATTCCATAGGCTCTTCCTCGGTAGAAGGTTCTCCATTCCTTATTTGACAGTTTAACTTTAAACGAAGTTTGAAATGAAACTTTATAGAGATTTGTAGATCAGGCCGATTATAAGCATTTAGTATTGCATTTAAGAGGTAGGTCTATTGCAATCCTTCACATATGGGTTATGACATACCTACGGCTTTTTGTTAGCCTTCATATCCTTGATACTGACTTTACTTTTCACACTTATTACAAATTAAGTTTTGTTTGGGCAATCCTGTTCTTAAAAGAAGCTACATAGACGCCTATGTGAAATTAATGAATGGTATATCTATGCGAATGCCATGTGCAGACAGTCATCAGAAATCAGTTTATCCTTCTTTGGTTTCTTTTCAGAAGACAAAGCAGTCTGAAACCGTAGGCTATACAATCTAGAAGACGTGGCTAGATGTAGTATACAAAAAAAAAAAAACAACTTTCTTTTGATGCAGTAAATCTATAGAACTTATTTTGCCTATAATATCACCGGTCCAGTTCCTGTAAATATAGAATCACCAAAATGGTGTAATTGTTTGTTGTCATTTTTCTATTTAACCATTCATTCACGAGGTAATATGGGGAAATCTTAACATGGCCAGAGTAGTTTCCACTACTTCATCCTCATTATAAGTTAGACAGTCTTGCCTAGGGAAACACAATTTTAAAAACCGTGACATTGATAACTTGACTGACTAATAAGAGTTGCAATGAAAGATGTGCCCGTTGGGCTGAGCCGGAGGCTTCTTCATTTTGACGTCAAGCTCCCGGTAGCGGCGTCCGTCCACGTACCGGTTCTGCTCAACGGCCTTAGCCGTCATATTTGCTCCGTGGCTCCCGGCGATGATCCGGATAAGAAATTAAATTCATGCAAATAACTACGAATTTTACCGGCCTCCAATTGATTTCAGATCTGCCCCCCTCCGACGGGCTGATTATTCGAATTACCTCATACAATTAGCGAGGTATAATTTTAGAATTTTAAACAAAGGAAAATGTGATGATAATGGGGAATTATAGGGAAATCGATTTAATAACCCGGCTGACACATGAAAATCAAAGTGACGAAGAAGGTGAAATGCGGAAACTCGTCTGAAAGACGAACCAGCAAGGATAGACTGAACAAGATGAACTAGCCTTCATTTACTCAATATAACTATCATGTGAACAGTTTCTTTATTTTAAAAATTTTTAAACAAGTCGATCCTGAATAACTTTGTAGTATTTGGGTTCAAATGCAGGTGTGATACACGAAACATATAACGATTTTGTGTTGGCCACTATTATTGTTTATTAAGATATTGTGAGATGAGGTCTGGTTGGTGTAGGTTTCAAATCGCATCTCACGACATCTGAATAATTATCGATTAACGGTCACAAAGCTCTACACACATTGGCCACTATCTCGATTTAATCTAATCGGAAAACTGACTTTTGCTACAACTATCTCTGTAACCGTTTGACCAAATTTAAAGAACTTGTTTGTACCTATGGTAGCTTTATTGCCATTCGTTCGAAAACTTGTTTTTAAAAGGAGATCGAAGACTTACAAAAATAAATTTTTTACTTTTTTATTTTCATCCTCAACTGAACATTTATTGTATACAACCACCACATTCGATATCAATTTGTGATTGATTAATATCTAATGATAAAATATGTCAAATGATATCCATTGTGCTCGTTGTATACAATAAATGTACAGTTGGGGATGAAATTAAACAAGATAAATTTTTTTTGACACGTGTGAATTTTATAAATTCATATATTCAAATTATCCTTCGTTCAATAAAATGAAAACGAAACAATACGTTAAATTGATAGTGGAAAAAATAAACCTTTATGCAAAACGTTCTACTTCCCAAGAAGAGGGAACAGATAATATTTCTTGTTTTTTAAATCAAAATCGACCACTATATGATAAATCCTGAACTTTTTTTCTTGTAGGATTTCTTTTTCCTAACAGGGCTATTATTGATGTATATTGTTCTCAAACTGGTTAGTCTAATAGGCGACTGTAATTTAAAAATATGATGCATTTCCATGCATATCAGGGTGCACAAATTTGAAAATTGCCCTCTTTAAATTCGATTATCTTCAGAACACTTGACCAAATTTAATGTTTTATTTTTGTATTTCTACTGTAATAATTATCCATAGTTTTGTTTTGAAAATATGATATAAAAACTCAATTGGAATGTTTGAAATTTTGAAAAAAATTGTTAGTTATTTAAATTATGCCGTCTATTTAAAATATGTACTATCTATTAAGTTAATAAGTTAAAATGAATTAAATTTTGTTATTAATATTCTGAGAGAAGTATACATTTGTCCAAAAAATTATACATTCCAGGAATGTCTAACGAGTGAAAAAGCCCATATTTTCTCTTATAATAAACTCCTAGGTTGCGAAGTCTTTGTAAAATGAAGTTTTTTAATGTACCCTAGGCAAAACCTACCATTCAAATCGTCATTTGTGACCAATACAATTTTTATATTATTTTATTTTATTTCTAAGCGCGATAACGTTTACATTTTAATTTGATAAAACACCTTTTCAATTTCAAATTACCGTATCTTATGCTATATATAATATTTTAAATAATAATCGAATAATATTTGTAAGTCGTGATTCTGATTCGTGATAAGTATTTTTTATACTTAAGATAACCAGAGTAAATTATAGAATAAAACCAGAACTCTTACACGTGTAGTTGAATGTACATCGTTGCTGATATCATCGATCAAGTTCTTATCGCCGTTTGTATACAAATTACAACATTAAGAATCTGTCTAATCGTCTCATGAACAAGCTATCCGATTAGGCAGATCGAATCGGTTGCGAGCTCTATATTTTTACCGTATTAATACAATAAAAAATTGTTAGTGTATATGATTTTAATATATTATTTCGATTAAACAACATAAAAATGTTAAATATCACCGGGTTAAGTTTAACAAAGTTATAATTACTTACATACAATACCCTGGTTTATGAGACGGAGGAACCTATGCCGAACTCATGAATAATTTTCTTTATGAAAATGATGAACACATAGAAAGCCTAGCAATAAGGGACAGTAATTATATCCTATATGCTGATGTTTTAATATATATTGAACGATAAAACTACGAGAAGACACATTCATAAAACTGCAACAAATATTGATTATTTGGAGATTGTGAGGTGCGGTTTGGTGTGAAGTAAGGTTTAGAAAATCATTTTATCGGGATCATGAAGATAGATGATCTCAATAAAGGCGTTGACATGATAAAGAAAACTAAAAAAAAAAATTAAAATCTACGTCCGTACTTCAACATCACCAAATAATCATTGGATAATTGGATAGCCCGACATTGTAACAAATAATTTTGAATCACTTCTCTCCTATGGTCTGGTTTTTTAAGCTATTAAAGTCTTTAGAATCCTCCCAAAAATTCCCATGTACGCATTATGAGCGATGTAGGAATAAGGCACTTTGGCCGTCAGCTTTTTGTAAAAAAACAAAATAATGGGGATCGTCGGTGGCCTCAACGGTGGCGATGACAGGCACATCACTGTAAGATAAAGATACAGGGTTCGAATCCAGCGGCTCTGCATTTGAACCCGACATACTTACAAATGGGCTTTTTTTCAAAAACACCGGCACTCTGAGAGTTTGTATGACCTCTGATGTTGCGAACCCTCGTAAATAAATAATAAAAAAATAATCACTCTAACTTGCCTATACATTTATAAAATTGCCGTTTTCATTAAAAAATAAATTAAATCCTTATCCCTTCTAACTTGATAAATCA
Organism: Cimex hemipterus; assembly: GCA_039619505.1. Classification (NCBI taxonomy): domain Eukaryota; kingdom Metazoa; phylum Arthropoda; class Insecta; order Hemiptera; family Cimicidae; genus Cimex; species Cimex hemipterus. The sequence continues at coordinate 35,100,606 of CM077102.1, forward strand.
GTCTTGTAATACTCACTCCAAGAATCAGGTCATAATAGCAGATTATCTGGGAAATGTGATTCCCACATACATTTGCAGTGCTTCTCCTTCTAGTATCAAAACGATTAATGGTTTATACAGTTTTTTAAGAGCTTTGAGGATACATTTATAAGGAAAACCGTATTACGATCGATTTTTTTTAGTTCTTCAAGGTCGTGATGCCTAATTTCGATAATTTTGCAATTATATGTTAAGTCCAATTGTAATAACTCCTCGTGTCTACATATAATACATAAAACGACAATAAATGATTCTTTTCTATTGACGATCTTGATCCCTTATCAAACAAATTAACACCCAAAATGAAATGACATATTAACGAAATAGCCAAATTAAAATACGTATTATCTATTTTGTGAAACTAATTAACATACACATGGTTATATTTTTTGAAACGGTGGAAACATTGTATAATCGACCTTATTATGAAACTGATTAATAAAATTCTCAAGGAGCCTGCTTTCTTCATGAAAATGATAAATAACCTTCCTTATAAAATGGATAAATAACTGATTTTATGAAACGGATGTTTAACTACATTTATGAAACTAGTTGAGTAAGCAAATTTTGAAACTGTTCAATTTCATCTTTTATGAAACTGATGAAGAACCTACTTCATATAAGTGATGAATAACCTTCATTATGAAATGGATGAATAACCTTCTGATGACTATTTTATACAACTGATCAATACCTGTTTTATGAAACAGATGGAAAGCTTACTTTATGGTACAGTTCAATAAACTTCTTTAACTAACCGATTGAGTCTATTAATGAAATTAATCAAAAACCTACTTAATGAAACTGATTAAAATTTGTATTTACTAAACTGATGAAGGGCCTACTTTATGAAACTCATCAACAACCTTCTTTTATGAAACCTTTCTGAACCTGATCGAGTGGTCGTAGGGTATATAAAAAGAAGTGTGTGATACTGTATGGGAAGGATTTTTTTATGACCGGATGTAACATTTCTAATGGGCTTTTAGTTTTTACCTTTTTAAACCATCGTTAAATATATATGTGTAGAGATTAGTGACCGTTAACGGATAATTATTCAAATATCGTGAGATGCGGTCTGGTGTGATGTAGGTATCAGAAAACATTTTCTTTATCGTGCCAACGTTTCGATCTTTTATTGAGATCATCTTCAGGGCTCAAAGTGTTTGTCTTCTGTGTAATTGTGCCATGTCGTGTTGAGAGGCACTCTGGCACGATAAAGAAAATGTTTTTCTGATACCTACATCACACCAGACCGCATCTCACGATATTTGAATAGTTAAATATATAATTGTCTTCTGTCACTTTTTTGATGTTTAACCATTTACCTCTAATTCATTGCAGTAGGCATTTGGGGAACGACATAACAGAACTGTTGAGAATTTGTATTATCCACTATATGAAACTTAATGACTCATAATTGCGCATATTTCACAATAATATATAAATGGGTGCATTTACATAACATACCTTATGAAATAATGAGCCTATGTATAACTTATTTCGTGAAACCAATGAAACTGCATATGAGGATTACTGAAAGATGAATAACTTTTACAGCCTACTGTGTGAGACTGGTACGACTTCGTAACTATTGAGGAACCATTGACATATCGATCCTCTCTCAAATTCAGTTAAGATTAAAGCCCCACAAACATCATTGTTAACGACCGACAAACCTGAAGCCAAGGCAATTTGCATACGTCGCTCTGGACAACTTGGGTTTTTCTCAACAAAATCTTAAGATTTTACGTATTTCATTGGGGCCGTTCCGATTTTTCGACACTCGTGGGCCGAAATACATCCGTTGAAATAAGTGCCTCGTTTAGAATGAGAGAAGCACAAGTTTGAGGACAACGAGAACGTTCCAAGTAGTTTACTAGCCCATTAATAGAATTGCTGATCGAGCCAATGATAGCATTTAGAAGCAAATCGATAAAATAAACAAACTATTCTTATATTTCTCTTTCCTTTATTTAAGTGGATTCATTTATTTTTATTTTTTATGTTATTTTATTTATTTGAGAAGTTCTAATTCAAATTTTGTGGGGAAACACTGAGTTAGGATATTTTATTTTTATGTATTTTCGTAACAACTTCAACGTTGGAAGAAAAAATAGCATAAACACATTTTGCCTTAAAAAAAAAAAAAAAAATGAAAATTGTTACGTTGAAATGTAATTAATCCATTTCCAAATTCCTGGATCTGCCGCCAAACTAAAAGAAAAGATTGTTTGAGTAATAAAATATATTTTTATTAGACAATATTATATTAAGTATTGGGAACACTTTTTCGAATATTTTTTAACGATGTGCTTGGTTACATTTTTCCCGATCGGCATATTAATCATTTCAAAGACCATTGGCTATGAAAATTCTTGTCAAACTGTGACACTGAATATTTTTCGATTTAGTGTCACCAAAACATATATCATTAAAATCGGTGATCGCATGTCTGTTATCTCCCCCTTGTCAGATCACAATGCTACTAAAATATGGCAAATCTTGACTTTAATCATCGTCTGGAATTAGAACGGTTGGTCAAACTTATCTCTGCTTTAAAAAATGAAATATATGTGGGTCTACCATGACCTCTATTTGGCATCTTTCAGAAGTTTTTGTGAAAGTTTCGTTAATAGTCTATTTGTTTAAACTTCTCCTTCAACATCGATCATGACAAATGTTTCATATTAGTAAGTACTTTGCCAATTTAAAAAAAAAGTGCTTGCATGTAAGATATGTTATATAAACAGGTTTTTATGATGGAGATTATAAATTGTTTCTTATTTTTATACTTTTCCATGCTTTCTTTTCTGATGAAATCGTATCACAGGAGTTTATTTAAAAATCGATTTCCGTCGCATTTATAAACTGAAACTTTCTGAAAACAGACCGTTGATAATTTTTGATGGCCAAATTACCATGTGGCGTATGCGTCAACGATTGGATCACGTATCCATGGAGCGCAATATCCTTCGACTACCTCATACCGTAATGAAATGCATTTTATTCTCGAAAACCTCTTTCGTTTCCTTCCTTGACTGTACGCCGCTTTCTTATCACCGTCAATGAGAAAAGAAGCCGACTGCAGTTATATCGTCATTTTATCCGTCTGCTGGAATCAAGATAATAGTTCAAAATATTCGTGGGTTAACCGTACACGGTACGATAGCCCGGATTAATCACAGAAGATTGTCAGCCTTTCGAGTTGATTTTATTCGGAACTAACGGTGAAATAGCTTAATTTAACTATTTTTTATAAAATAAAAAATATAACTTGCTATTATTCAAAAGAAAGTTTACTTGAAATTATTCTAATGTATAAGGCACAATCAATCATCTACTACGACACGAATAATTCCCGACCACCTAATTTCACCTGTTGAACAAAAAGTAATATTTGTTATTTGACATTAAATTAATATTAATTATAAGTTAACCAGCTATCTTAGATAATAATAGGCTCTTTACGATAAATGTTTTAAATTGGCGTGTTAAGCAATGTTGAATGATCCCGCTCAGGTCCAACAGTTTGGGCTCTAAAGGCATATAATTTCGTACGACGCTTTAAATGATTTTGGGCTTATCAAATTCCACATTAAGACGAGTGCCAATGAAAGGTAGGAAAGAGAGTGACAGAAATCCTGAAGACGACGTGAAAGTGTGGCCGACTGATTTTAGAAACTGTGGTAGGATGAAAGGGGGCTCACGGGTCAGCGTGCAAATTACAGTGGGCAGCGAGCGGGCGTATAATGTACACATCTTCGACTGGCCGTTTCACCTA
>CM077102.1:35104528-35121647 GCA_039619505.1 Cimex hemipterus
CTCTCTCTCTCTCTCTCTCTCTCTTTCCCCCCCACGATTTCCAGAACTTAAGTTATCCTGTTTTTTAAGAAAGACCCTTTACATTTTCAGATTTGGTGTAATTCCACCTGTGTTTATAACGCACATGTTAATATTTACAACATCGTAGGGAACTCCATTTTATCATATGTGATGGTCCTTGCCTGCTTCTGCCCTAGTATCACATGCGCCTTTGCATTTGCGCAAAACGCATAAATTCAAATAATTTAGATTATTTAAAATCAAGTGGAGTGATTGTTTTGATACTGTGGTTTAACCAGAAACCAATTATTACCATGCAAATTGGGAAGCCATGTTGGTGGATGAGCTCTCCTTCTCACTACCTTTCTCTCTATCTCACTCTCTCCCTCCCACCCTCTCTCTCTTTTTAAACTTTAAAAAAAATTAATGTTTTTTTTTAATTTTATTTTTTTATTTATTTTATTTTATTTTTTTATTTGTTGTACATTACAACTACCTAAAAATAGGTAATAAGTAACAGTGAGAACGGTAATTAAAACAAAACAAAATTAAAACCAAGAGTGGAGAAAACACCCATTGGTATTGAATGCGGTGGATATTGGAATGTTTGGCTGAACCCCACACTTCCAGTCCATAAGTCCAAATCGGTTTAATTATGGTGTTGTAAAGCAGTCTTTTATTTTTGAGAGGTAAATTCGAGCGTTTGTCAAGAACTCGTGCAAGAATTCTAAATCTTGTCACAACCTCCTGACGTTTCAGTCTTGTGTGAGGATCCCACGTCAGCCGTTTGTCGATGTACAATCCGAGGTACTGCACCTTGTCCGCAGTTGGGAGGGGAGTGTAGTTTAAGAAAATAGGAGGGGGGGTCGTTTTACGAAGAGTGAAGGTAATGTTGGTGGATTTTTCCGTGTTAAATTTTATCCGTTTCTTTTTTAATGTTTGTAAAAATCAATCTTCAGTGTGTTAAAAATGAAAAACCTACATACCTATACAAAAAATAAAATAAAGATCTGATGTACATAATATAAACACTAGAATATCAAAGTAAGCAGTTACAAATTATAAAACATAGAATTACAAATTTAATTATTCATTTGCAATTAAAAGTGCAAGAGTGTTTTCAAAATTACCAGTTGAAAAAAAAAAAGTGTAACAATATGAAATTGTATTATTATTATTTTTCTCTCTCTTTTTCCTCAATTACGTACAAAGATTGTCATGTTAAGATGTTGATAATGTTTCTTTACAACTATCAGTTAAGTTTATGATGTTACAAACCCTTACAAATATCTATTGTTTTTTCTGTTTTTTCCTGATAGAAGTTCCGTTTGTTATTATGTAAAGATTATTTTTTATTTTGAATGTGTTTACTGTTATGTTACTATCTAGTAAGAGATAATTAATTTGATCATCTTTGTTGTGTATAGTAGATTGAGCAGTTTATAAAACGTGTAGTAATTTCGCATAGGTTTAAGAGTAGTCCTAGAGTCCAAACTTTGAGTGATTGCTAAATAAGCGATAGTCAATCAATCAATCTCTCACTCATTCACCATTCCTCCCTTTCACACTCTCTCGCTCTTACTCCCTCATTCACCGTCTATATCTCTCTCTCTCTCTATCACTCTTCTCTCTTTCTCTCTCTCTCTCTCTCTCTCTCTCTCTCTCTCTCTCTCTCTCTCTCTACTTTTTTATTTTTCTTCCTCACTTATTTAATTATCCATTACCATATCAATCGTCATATAATTAATGCCTTCCTACATCTGACTGGTAGAAGAATTGGCACGGCACCACCTCGCAGAGTGTGATAGGTACGCTAGGCATAGGTTCGTAACTTTTGAAGAGAGGACATCATTACATCACTCCACAAGAAAATATGGTCCAAAATCTTGTGTAGATGTCCAAGAGGTTTACGCAGGACACATGAACGGACAAGTCCCGAACCCCTTAGACATTTAACCCCTCGCGTCCTGGTCGCCCGCCCTGCCAAATATATACATCTGACGGGTTATGGACCTCATTATAGATTGCACGTTTCATGAAACTTAAAATAACTTTATCAAGTATTAACTATTACTATGTAATGTAGGGACTATAAAGGACCATTTTTGCATACCAAAACTCTTGAATTATAATTGAGTTTATCAAAATTTGCTGTTAAACTATAGCAATACGTTTTTCAATTTAGCATTTTTACGTTTCTAATTGCAGGTGCGCCCTGCAGACATAAATGTTTCAACAAATTTAACACAGAGCATGGTCACATCGTGCTAATTGTCCAAATAGATCACACTAAGTGAACATAAAATGATATCTGCAAAAGGTGGTGGATTTGAAAAGCTTTGAAACCGCATTGAATTATACACTCAAAGGTACGAAAATTCATTTTTCTGAAATAAAACGGGAATTGATCAAGTTGTAATTACTGAACGATTTCAGTACTTTGTTTACAAATGCCGGGAGAAACCATTCACATTGGTATTCTTTGAAACCTCACAAAAAAGTAAAAGGAACGCCTGAGATCCCCCATCCAATCCATAAATATTATAATTTTCGGTTTTCCTTCAAAACAAAACGAACCGCCTTTCCAGGGTGGGTTTATTCATAATGAAAACAACTTCTTGACGTGCCTTTTATTTTGTCTTTTAACCAATCACCATAATTCAACGATTACCAAAGAAGAAAACTAATAACACGTGTCGACAATTCTAAACGTTTCTGGTAATTGCTGTAAATCGACGGGTTCATCTCGTATTCATGGTGGACACGCGTCTAACCCCAAAATCCCATGAAATCCTCCTTGAAACTCAAAAATTCTATTTCTACCGAGCAGATATGGACAATAAGCTGTTTAATGATATTTTTTTCTAAAAAAAAAACAAAAAAACTTATTATTCTGGTGATACTAGTGCCAGTAGTGACCGTACTTTCGTCTATAATTAAATTTGATTTCAGGACTATTAAAAACAGAACGTGTTTACTGCTGAGCGAGCGCTTGGTAATTTTAAATGACGCATCTATAACTCGCCTTACTCGTTCAGATAATCCGTTTAGAGCCGTTTCGCGTATAACGACATTCACAAATGTTCCACACGAGAAAATTAATCGGTTTACAAGTTCGGTAGTTATAAAGCTCATGATCCCCCACCTCAGGAGGGAGAGGCGACGGTCCTTCCGATAAAAAACAAAAAACAATTGAGCTTTTGCTACCGGTCACTTTTCGCGTGAAGAAATCGGTTTTCCATCGGCCACGCATTTCTACCGGCGCCAATCACGCCGATCCCAAATGGCATTAATATTTATACGTAATTATTGTACCAGCTCTATGCTCGGGGCTTCGCTTCTCTTCTGACAGTCGAAAAAAAAAATCACGATTAGCATAATCACTACTTGGATATTTTATTTTCCCCTCTGATTTGAATTCATGGGGCAGGGTGTTTAGGATTGGCACATGGAAAAAGGGAGAAATTGTGGTGTTCAAACGTGAAAAACAAAAAGTAAATGTTAGTTCAGTGCTGAAAATACCGGAATATTGTTTTGTTGTTTTCTGAAGACTGGTATGTGATGGGCTAAGTAGCTTGGTCGTTCTATTTTCATCTATCGAAATTTTCGGCATGTAAGATGTAAAGATCAGCAAAGTAAATGGAAAACGACCAAGCAACAATTATAGAAACCGAAAAAATAGAAAGCCTAAGTTGATTAAATGAAATTATACAACGAGAAATCACAAGGAAAATCTTGTATGACCGTTCCACAAGGTTGATCCGACTATACAGAAATCAAATAGAACCTGCTGTTCAAAATTGTAAGACGCCTGAAAGACCGAAACACCTAGAATACCAACCAAAATTACTTTTTGTTAAATGAATATTTTATTAAACCAATACAAAAAACAATTACATCAGGATTGATGACGGTAAGTACTGATTTTTATTTTCACCATTGCCACCTATGATGTTTAATTTGTTTTAGAAAAATGAAACGTTGTCGGATATACAGTAATTGTGAGTTTACTGTGTGTAAACAGACAAAAGTATTTCGATGCACATGACGATCAGTGGACCTAGCAATTGTCAAAACGCGCTGGCAAATCAAAACATCTGAATTAACTATCAGAAACCCTCTGAAAAAACGGGTTCTCCAATTTTTGTTGGTCTTTTGTAATCGTTATCTGCCTCTCCCCTCTGATATGCGTCGTCAGACGTGTTTCGGCTTTTCATCATCTTCAGTTGTTCCTTTGTTGTGTATGGCGAGTTCCCATCAACTATACATTTATTAGCTTACAGAGTTTAAGAAAAAATCTCGTAATTGTACTACATAAGTGAGAAGTTACATATCTCGACCGTTGAATGTCGAGTAATATTAAGTAGCTATAGTTGGTAGTCAATGTGTAAGATTTAGGCTGCGAAGATAGACATGCCAAAATGATAGGAAACGATCAACATACAATTATAGCTACTCCAGAGAATTTCCGATCACTTTGGACAGTCAACTCTTACAGTTTCACTATCTTCTTTCGTGGTTTTATTGGGCTTAATGATTCCCACCAATTACAACCACATTACCCAAACCCTCAAGAATCTTGCAGCGTTTGGCAGGCCAAAATGGTCAGAAAGGACTATGCTTCAGCAAGTTTATTATACAAATAAAATGAACCATTGAAATATACTCTACATATCAATGAATAGCATGACTAATTTACGAATAACCTATTGAGAATCAAATCCAGTCCGGGCTTGAGGGATCGTGGATGGCCGTGTGTTTTTAGTTGTGGATTTGAATCCCGGAATAGCTAATGTAACTTTAATTGTGAATAATAAGTATTGTAAAGACGTTTGACCCTTCGTCCGAACACCCAACAGATAGCCGAACTTTTTTATGGGAATTTCTGTACTTAACTAGTAGCCAAGGATTGTGGTTTGTTGATGTACAGAAGTTGCACGGCACGGTGATGGTAAAAAAGCGCAGTTGACTAGTCCTGCTTGAACTGAGCCTAACAGTTCATAAGTGACAATAAACTTGCGAAATCTGTCGGGCCCTGTGAGAGGTGAAATTAGACTAAAAGGTTCTCAAATTGGATGGCTATTTCGTTTATTGGGGAAATCTTGATACTGCCCTTTCCGCAGTACGCCTTTGACAAAAAGATATAACGTGGGAAGTTATAACATAATTGCTCGAGATGTTTTAGGATTTGTAAACTTTACCGGAAACCGTTAGAGACAATAGGGGTATTCATGATCTTTATCTATCCCTTTTAACTCTGTTAGGTCCTGCTAGATCGAGAAAAATGATGATGATGTAGACTTGTAAGCATCGGTTAGTTAGCATTGCTCTATCCAACAGGCCAGAGCCAATGTTAGATGTTAGATCGAAAATGTGTTCACATTACTATCCGATAGGGCATAGGTTACCAACCAACCAACCATGAATTTAGCAGCTCTTTTTTTATATGTATTTTCATTCTTAAATATGCATTAATTAAATTAGATCAATACATTTATTTTGTGACCTGTACTTATCCTCTCATTCCTACTAGGTACATCCCCTATCCTATAAATGTGTAAGCTATTGGGATTAGGATTTAGGATCTAAGTTAGGTATGTCGGCACGAATTGAAGGGTGTCAATTGTTTCGAGTTCATAGATAGAATTTTGAATGAAACAGTTGATTAATTTTCCTGTTTTACTAACTTCTGACTTCTTACAATTTTCCTAAAACAAGATCATAACAAACAACCACAAGCCTTCAACAATTGTTACAGATTTATTTTTGGTTTTACCAGTCGCCACGCGCCATTACGGAAAAATTAACGTTTAACATGCTAAGCAAAAAACGGGCGTTCACGATGTTACTGGACTTTTCCGTATCCGAGTTAACATCTTACAAACATCGTGAATACCCGTACTAAAAATGAAATTATCACAGTGTTGCTCAGCCTTGTCAAACTGTAAACTTCTGTATTTTCAATATGGCCACATACCAGCCGACTGAACAAGAAGGTAGAAAACCTTCATCAAACTTCTGCCACACTCTCTACAATCTAGACTTGTCAGATTACCCCTTACTTCTATCCATCATATTGTTCGATGCGTAATGGGTGACAACTATCTACTGCCGAGCGTATTAACAGGTAGTTTTCTCTAATAAATGGAGTGAATAAAGCTTCCAGAAGTTCCTCAATATACCTTCGTGCAGTCAAAGAACCATTCTGATTATCAGTTCGTTGCGGTCATGGACGTTTTGATTGCACTTCATACCATAACTGATTGTCGTTGAAAGGTCTGTAACTCATGGATATGAAGCAAAGCGATAAAAGCAATAAAACGATTGTCTCTTGTAGTCGTACTTACTCGTGCGGTCGACCACTTTCTTTCTTTGATTTAGATTTCCAGTGGCCCTAAAACGCTGAAGACTACCGTGGAAGTTAGAGCGCGGTACATCAAGGACTTGGATAATATAATGGATGTTATAACCTCGTTGTCAAACCATCTGCGCAGGGCAGATCTTCTTAAAACGACTTTAAAGATAAAATTTTGTTTAATTCAAATTTATTTTTATATCAAAGAAAATAAATTATCTCACTCCACAGGTTGGCTCTAGAATGGACGAAATTGAACTTTCCTTTCTTTTTATACTAAAGAGGGTACACGATTAGTAACAATATAAAAATAACAAGATATTAATTTAGGTTCATGTTTTAAGCCAACTATAAATCTTTATACCTAGTTATTATGTATAATAGTCGAATAGAATTGCCCGGGGTTTTTGCGTTTTAGTGTAAAAAGGGATTCTTGCTAGACGTCGCGACTTTATTTATTTGCTCATCTTATCAATTCATAATATTGAATTTTATCTGTTTCCGTGTCAGGCTCATTTATTTTTATAAAATGAAAATGTTTCATTTGATTGGAAGTTTATTTGAAGTTAAAAGACAGTATATTTGGTTAATGTCCTATAATGAAAATTAAAAAGTATCTTGATTGTAAGGTTAAAACATTCAACTTTTATCGTTGGCTTGTACTGAAAAGGTGATAATTTGTCCGTTTAACATCTTGCTATTACATTCTTTTTTTAAATATAGTTTTCTACACCTTCAAAACCGATTTATTCCAAGGATTGAAAGAAAGAAATAGTCTGTGATCTCAATGTGAGAGAAGAGTGAGTGGGCCGTCGGCTGGTTTGTCAAAGAACCCTTTTGCATTTTTATTCGCCTTGGTGAGTATCTTTCGGTGTGTGCGAACTTCATTAAGGCCCTCCTATAACGTGTAGGCCCATGATTGGGCCGCTTCTCTTTGATAATTCAGACTGAAAAGTAAATTCAGCGTTTAGCAACAACTATCAACACGATACAATACTCTAGCAAACAGAAACAAAGGTTCGAACGTTTTTGAAGTAAAATACACACACCGCCTTACTGCAATATTAAGGCTATTCAACTTCAAAAAATGCTTTTCTGTATGGTAATCGGCAACATCAAATATCATTATTTCAAGATGCCATCACTTTCGTAATATCGTATTACACATACCATTCTAATGACAACATACGCTGTAAAACTGGCCAAGTGGTGAGAGGGTAAAAACAGGTGGTAATTAATATAACTGGCATTTAAACTTTTTATTGTAATTGTGAGTGGAAAACTTAACATTTAGAGGTTGTCTGCCATGTGTTACACATTTATTTTTAGTCTGTACTTGCTTTTTCATGTCAGACACAAAAACTACAAATCTCTCTCATTTCTCGTTTTTTTCTCTCTCTCTCTCGTTAACCTTTCTTCTTAACTCTTTCTTTATGTTTCTTTTACGTGTCTAACCTTTTCTGTCTTTCTCTCTCTTTCTCACTCTTTCCCTCTCTCTCTCTCTCTCTCCCGATCTATTTTCGCGTTGTTCATCTTAACGCTCTTGATTCCTCTCTTTCTCGCTCTTTCTTGTATTCTGTTTCTTTTGTATTTCCTCTTCCTGACGTAATTCTTATTATCATCACAATCATCGTATCTGCAGTACTAACCCCTTATATCTGACTAGTTGTGGAATTCATGGTCCTTTCTATAAAATTTAACATTTTTATTAAAGGATATTGCGCTGTGTAAGGACTAAAGGACCGATTTGGCCACCCAAAACTCTTGATTAATAATTGAACTGCTATTGTAATAACACGTGATCGTGTCGCTTTGCAGCTTAACATTATAACATTTCTAATTGCAAGGGAAGGGGCCCATTGGTACTGGACCTAATTGAGGATCGGAAAGTTAAAATGGCCATATATGTTATGCTGCGGACGTCGCCTTGTTTCGTCACATACGACATGAGTTGTTAAACGCCAGCTTCGCTCGGGCCTGAAATGAGAAGGATCGAAAGTAGATCCGACATGAATCATGTATATCGCAGCCGCCCTGTTTTACAATTGAAATAGACAGTACTTTCTGTGCGGCACCCTTTACAGTCGTTGCCAGCCCTGTTGGGAAACTGATCGCCTTCGGGTCTTCGCGCCGCCCATCCTTGAAGTTTCTACATATTTGTCTCTTTCATCTCTGTCCTTAATTCGATGTCCGATTTGTTTCGATCGGACAATCGGACGGCTCGATAATTTATGTTTGCAATTAACGTTGGAACATATGTTACAATATTGATGATAAAAAGGAGAGGCTTACTTATTATGCGCTATCTTCTTTAAATGATTGTTGTTAAATATATGGTTGAAACAGTGAAGAGCGGCCAGGTTAATTGTATTTCAGAATTTGAGATAAACATATTTATTTTATTGCCTACGTTTTGACCATTATTCGGACATCTGCAAAGCCAGTGTAAATTACAAACGTATGTTGATTGGAATTTAAAAAAATTAAATTATACAATACAAATATCAATGATTATGTTTATATAAAGTTTAATCCAGTTAATTAAAATTTAAAAACAGGATGAAAAAAATCACAAAATGAATCTTGCTTCCCTTGTAGAGATGTGCTGCCACGTTTCTTGAGTACCTACATGTCGGACATAAACACGAGAAGGGGCACCGGCAAACCACTACATGAAATAACATCAAACAGTGCTAAAAAAGAAAGGATAAAAAACCAAACTGATAGGACGATAGATTGAGACCTATAAGAATTGCCAGTGGTTGTGCAGTGTATTCTTCTATTTTTCTGTAAAAGGCAGTTTCTGTTGAAAATTTGACTTATTTCTATTTGTTGCTGATGTCATGTTTTGTAATATTGTTTCTTTATGGACCGTATTGTGCGGTAGTAGACTAATACACTGTCACCCCCCCCCCTTTAATAACTACCCTGACAGAACAAACGAGTGATGTTTTTTCATAATTAAGTCATAGTCTATTATGAGCGTTTTTCTGTTCGTCAAATCAAGCCACTTGAAGGATTTTGTTTTCTAGTAATGCGCGATTGCTAAAAACCTGAAATTTGAAGGAGACCATACTAGTATTGAGCCAGATGAGAGAGTGGACATATCTCGAAGTCGTAAATATCAAGGTTAATGTGTTATGGTCGAGAGGGGGAAGGCAAACTGAAGCAAGGCGTAATGCAATTTGAAATGAACAACTCAGACGGGCTTAGATAAAGTGTTATTAGCGTTGAGAGTCGATACTACTTATCGTAATAATAACTCAAGAAAGTGTTCTACTGTAAAAAAAAACTTGCTTTATGAAAGCCAGCTTCAATCCGAATGAGTATCGTTTACATTTGGGAGCGTGCTCTCTGTATGCCTTGTAAAAAAACAACGATATTTATCTGAATTGTAGGAGTGGCCTCAGCTACTTATAACGCTGTATAAACTTGTTCGACCTCCGTACGACGCCCCAAGACTTTATCTAAAAGGTGATAAAATGATTTATCGCTGTTGAGAATGCGGGCGGTGGCCACCGTTGACCATTGTCTTCTGCGGATGACCGATGACCTTCCTTCGTTGACAACTTCTCTCAGCCCACCTCGTTAACTCTTAATGACTCTTTGTGTTCGTTTAAATCGATTTGAAAAGCGTATGAGAAAGCAATTACAAATTGGATCGGACATGTAAGAATACGTTGATTAGATTCGTTGATTACGCAGCTAAAAAGCAATTTGCATTACATTCACCAGGAAGAGCTATTGTGCTTCAACAACGTACTAAAAGCAATTCTATGTTAATCTAATATCCCAAAACTAATCGATTACGTTAATTTTACAAATTAACGAAAAGTGACCTTTTTATCAATCAAAAAACTGAAACATACAAAATGCACAATGACAGCGCTTTTCATTCTCTACCAGTTCATACAGTCCATTATCCTGTAATTAATGTTTTCACGAATAATCTGGTTCTCGCTACGGTTTCGAGGAAAAAGCAAATTTAATTGTTACTGCTAAGCTTTCGACCTATTTTAAGGTCATCATCTGAGCCTATATTAATCTGGCATTAACAATACATGTTTATTTAACAATCAATATAAGTATAAACATATCTTAAAAAATCTTAAATATGTCTATTCATTGACAAAATTAAGTTTTTTATAGATTTAATTTTAATAGAACATTGCCAAGGACTGTACCAATATGGAACCATATAGTCCAATACTAGGAACCATAGTCAATTATTTCAATAAACACAAAGTCAAATTTATACCCACTTGTAAGCGAATGTTTTAATAGGCCGGCACCGTTTCTGTATCTATTACCACAATCAAAAACAGGATGATAAAGTGTATTTTTTATTTTCTGATTTGTTTGACCAAAGTATTCACTCCACGCAATAAACTTCGATGAATCACACCTTTCTTCTTTATTTGAGTTTAGTACGCAAAGACACAATTTGTTCTTATACTTCTGACAGCAATTGAGTTGGTATGTCTTTCCTCAAGGAAATCTCGCTCTTTAACTTCACTCCAAAATCATGTACTACTTAGTGCCAAAACTTTACGTTTCAAATTATTTGCACAAGTCTGCTTTGACCAAAAGAATGCTAAGAGTTGATTAAAGTTAATTTAAATATATCTATACAACCTATGCATCTATGTGTCCTCTGCAAATTCTGATCGCTTCTATCTCTAGGGGATCTCAGTTAGGGAATAGAGCCACTATTTCAAGTCCTCATGACGATCATTAAAAAGTTAAGGAGATTGTCTAAATTAGATTTCGGAAAAATCGACATACTTGCAAATACCTGATATTATAAGTGACCTGATCTAAAAGCGAATCAATCGAATCATTTAAATTATACTTAAAACGGTATTGAGCATAGTCAATTAATCAGATAGAATAATATAATGATTTTATGTTGGTGTAGATTGATATCAAATAAACAAATAAAAAGTTTAAAAAAAATTAAAAAAATAATTTTCGTTTAAAAACGCTAGTGAGCTTACTAAAGGATAGACAAGAACATTTTATTTTAAACTTATTATAGTTAAAATGCACTTCTACCTTATTATAAATCTTAAAGAGTCGTCCAAATTAAATTAAATGCCAGGTAACAAGGTCGAATTCAACCTGCCTCTCTTTTTTTGTGCGATTTCTTGTTTTTAAACACTATTCACAACCATGCATTCATAAAAATGTAAATTTAAGAATACGTTTTGATTGCATTATCGTGTGTTCATGTATGTGCATTGCTCATTGAGAAAATATAACCTGTTTGAGGTTCTTCAGTTTATCAACGGTTCAGAGTCGTTCAAAATTTAACTAACATTGTGAAGAATATATAAGTAAGTATAGCAGTAGCTGAAGCAAGAGTATAGCCGGCTGTCATATTGCAAATTGAATTTAGAAACTGGCAGCATTGTCCGAGGGAGGACAATAACATCGTGAAAAATGAAGATTAGGCGGAAATAACTACTATTCCAATTTCACGTATTCTAAACAAACGTACCACCCATGCATGGAGCAGCACACTCTCACGTGCTCTTACTATTTTACGTCGGAGTTTTCTCCATAAATGCAATTTAGCTTTAATTTTTGTTTGAAAAAGAGATTTATTCAGATCTTTCGTCCTAACAACTGCCAGATAAAGAATTGAAAAAAAGATTAGTAATCGTAAAAATCCTTTTGAAATTAAAATAGTTATAATTCAGTCAACCATTCACAGCAATTTTCCAACGATTAACAAAATAGATCCCGATTAAGAATGAAAATTGGCAAAAACAAACAAAAAACCAATCTACCGTGAGAACCATTTTGGGAACAATTTTATGTTTCAACAATTATTAACGCTGGAAAGAAATGATAAGCCATAATTCTCATGTTATTGTGCTATTACAAGGGAACAACTTTCCGATGTAAAGTTTAAGAAAGTATTATTTGTATCTGATTGATAATACGCCAGCAGATCACCATGCGCCGAACGCGATTTGTAGTGTAGTTTTTCGAGTAAAATTCTAAAATAATTCAAATTCAAGGACAGTGAACTATCGCTGAGCATTAATGAAGTCACACAATTTTTATAATAGAAAACCTTAACCTAATGAGCGGGACTACCTCAGAGCAGCGTACTGGGACTGATGATTTATCTCTTGTATCTCCCAGCAGATCTCCCAATTTCACCCTCCACCATTCTTTCATTCTTTGCATACGACGCAGCTGTGCTGATCTCGACATCACAATTGCTTCGAAGAAGCTCCAGACCTGCTGATGGTGATAACATGGAATAAAGCTTAATGAAAGCAAAAACACCAATTTATCGCACATTCTTCGAAGCAAAACTTGGGTCCCAACTGGTCTCTAGACTAACCTCCAATCAACACACACGACTAAATATACAGGAATTAAACGTTCCGTAATACTTTACATGCACACTTAACGTTTCAACAAAAACCAATTTATAATATCTATGATTTATAATATATGATACTAAAATCTGGCCGCATAGACTAGAATGTGGAGATGATAAAACTTCCGACATCCAAAAAATACTGTCCATCCAATCCAAAGTCCTTCGAATTATAGTCAATTATATGTCAATACTCTTCGATATCACACTTTCGTGCAAAACATAATCCCCAAAACATGTTGACTATACAGATAAACTCTCTTATTTCCCCAATCGAGTTGCCCATATCTTATCAATAGAAACCACCTTCATTCTCCCACCAGAAGGCGATCTAAGGTTCTCAAGGCGTTGTTCTAAAACACGCACGCGCGTGCACACACACACACACACACACACATATATATATATATCTTAAAAAAATAAACTATATGAATTGGATAAACTTCTAAAGATTGCGTAAGATTGTAATTAGGTTATG
This sequence comes from Cimex hemipterus, assembly GCA_039619505.1. NCBI lineage: Eukaryota > Metazoa > Arthropoda > Insecta > Hemiptera > Cimicidae > Cimex > Cimex hemipterus. Next base: position 35,117,759 of record CM077102.1, read on the forward strand.
AGGAATCGGGGAAAATAATTATTGGAGATTCACGATAGTATAATTATATAGTCTTGGAGTTAATTGGGTCAAAGTCAGAAGAAACGTTTTACCAGCGAACAGAAATATTAAACATGTATCAGAAAGTACCAGTAAAGTTCTTACTTCAGTTGTATATGGTTAAAACGTTTGGATGGAAAAAAAAACCTATTACCGGCCGGCACCGGGTTCTGCAAGCTGTACTTTCGGCTGTCGTACTTTTTGGTGATGTACCCGGGAATTAAGTTTCGAAACGGGGTCTCTCGGGTTTTTGCCCCTCTTTCTACGTGTTACATTATTCTAATGAGTCTTGCACGACTGCTCTGTACGCTGCTTTTTACAATGATGATAAATAAATAATAATACTAGTTTATTTGATGCATTTTAATTTGTAAGAACAAAAAGAAATTAACAAAATTCTCGTGACAATAATAGACTGACCGTCCGGTCAAATCGACATTGTACAAAATGATATGAACAAAAGAATATTACAAAACAAAATAATAAAAAAACAATGAAAACTATTTAACTATTTAACAATTATTTGGGCAGGACGATTGTGTTTAAAAATAGAGTATTAATGTTATTTTTTATTAACTATATCAAAAATAGTTTTGTGAGCCTTTTATTTAAATTCTACAGTTTTTAATAATTAAAGATTTGGCATTCCGTTACCAAACGATAACACCATTCAAACGATATCTAAAAGCAGAAATTTTTCTTGGATTTGCAGATTGGTGACCTATAGTTTGGCCGTTCCATTAACTAGGTCTGCCTCAAAGGGCTCACTGATGGGTTCTCTCTAGTTCCGTCAAACAGAAAATTAAACTAGTTAGAGAAAACACTAATTAATACACAGATCAACCGGAACAGGATGATCAAACAAGATAAACCAGCAATTTGTGGAAACCTTTGTTTCTGAACGGAAACCCCCCAAAATATCGTTGTCCACGTGTCTAATCATAATAATCAACAGGAAAAGATAGAGTTAGATAACCAAATTTAAAAATTTAAGAAATCTCCTTAATTATTCAGTGCGTGAATTTTGTTAGGTGGTTTGCATTTCTTTGGCATTTTGAACATATTGAGAGTCTTAAGATGAACCTGTCGTTTTGTATTTTCCCTTCATTCTGTTCTGAATTTTAGCATATTCAATAATAAGTTTGTGGCTTTCCTGACAATCGGACAAGCATATAAGAATGCGCACAGGCGAGCACACAAAACCATTAATGACGATCGTGAGAGAAGGCAAATCGAGTCTGGCCAACCGATGCGAGACACGTAGACCACGGGATACGACCAATCTACAATTGCAGTAACTGACTGAAGAAACCCGAAACTAGTCTAACAAACTCGCGAAAAGGCGGAGCAGAATAGTCTAGATTATAAGGAATAATTATGACGTAAATGAATTCCCGTTGGTCTACATCGATCAATTTGATCTTAGTGAGCGCTGAGATGACTGGGATAGTGATCAACTCGTATTTTGGTTGTATTCGCTTTTTCTGATCTTCCTGTCAAGGGCGTTTTTGCTCTCAAACGTGGGGAGTTTGAGCTATTTCTAAAACTAGTGCAAACAATTGGATAAACCATTGCACATATCCACCGCGATACCGGCGAAATGTCAAAACACGCCTGACATACCAACACGACCTTGGACATCCACTGACATACATATAGGAATCAAACGGGCAAAGATCTAAACAAATCCACCAGTACAGAAAAAAAGAACAGGGTGATCAGATGCGACCAATTTATTTTTAAAAAATTTTGACCTTGCAGTTTTGACATATTCAGCGGTGCGTTTGTGGAGGTCTTACCAATTGGACGTATACGTGATAATCCCACAGTCTTACTGTGTATTGCACTAACCCTTCACCAATGTTTGCATAATATCGTGGTATATTTGGGAACAACACTGAGATATGAAATTATGCTAAAAGGATGACGATGAGGATACTATAAAGGGTTGATTTGGTTTTCGAATTGAAACACCAATTTATTCTAATAATGAAGTAAATTACAGCTTGTAGTAAAGGTAAAAGTCAACAGAAGATGTGATCAATAGAAAAGATAAATATTTTAAAAAATAAGGTACTTAACGTCGGAATGGCTGTAAAGTAAAAAAACGGATATCGCTACGGAACACAAACTAGGTAGGATCGTAATTAATCAAGGGAAAAACACTTGTAATCGTTAAAGACAGACTGGAATATCGTAGAAATATATTTAATGGAAAAAACACTTGCCTGAATCAAGTTTTTTACAACCGCTTCGATAAATGTCATCGCACACCATTTGGCTTGAATCTGCACAATTCTCGGTATGTCCGTAGTTTCTCGCTTTTTAAGACCATTTACAATCCCTGGGCAGTTTAATTTTATAACTGCTCCGTACCGTTCGCCCTATCTGACACAAGATCAGAATAGGGTTCGGCGGGTTTATAACTGTAGTTTCCTAGCTCATCCTCATAAGCGTACAAGACGTCTTTCACTCGTGGCGCAATTTTGAAAGAACAAGTAACTACCTTTCTATCAGTGGGCAGTCAATAAAATATTTGCCATTTTGATTTTATGTAGCAATAAAGTGTAACAGCTATAATAAAACTGTAATGGTTCTAAAGTCATTACGATTTAATAAAGATACTAGAGCCCTTACAGTGCTTAAAACAATGCTTAATAGAACCAAGAAAATTAATCTTAAGTAAAGTTCTTTAAATATACATTTATACTAATTCATTTATTTATTATCATCAGATTCATCAATCTTCATTCAAATTCATCAGAATTAATATTGTGCGAGTTCTTGATGTCTGCGAAAGATGAATGGGTTTAGTATTCTTCAAACACTGCGGCCTTTCGGTTTTTTGTACTTGCCCTAGTTTTTCATTTCAGTTAAATTGTCTCGTTCCTTCTTTTAAAACATTGATGGTGATTTAATGATATTGCTGAATTTTCCTGTTTTCGTAGTACCCTAAGTTAATGGAATGTAGTGTTATGTTCAATTTCCAATGCGCATAATGTTTTCATGTAAGACGTTCCGGTTTGTTACTAGGTTTCCTATATTGATACATTCTATTAAAGCAAATGTAATCTCATGTGTTCATCATCAACGTGTGCATGTGTGTTGTAAGATTTCTTCCAGACCGGGGCTAAAATAAGGACCTTTATTACTGATCTACTTTTGATGGGTATGGAAAAAACACCATGGGTTTTGATAACACCATTATAAGATGGTTTTGTTGTGTTAACGTTTATGCTTGTGAGTTATGCGTAATCCTTGTTGCAATTGTGGGCACACCACGGGATAAAAGGATGGGTTGGTTGAGTTGAGAATAGTTAAATTAAAATTTAAAAAAACTAGAGAATTCAATACGGAAAAGCTCGTAATCACTTTTTCCATATTGTCAGTGCCATTATTAAAACTAATTGTGTAAGGCTAAGGCTAAGTATGAGCCATTAATGGCCGGAAGTGTATATAATTAATTTAAGATGGGCTTAAAGCGCTGTTTTTACGATACATTCTCCTTCCCTGTTATGTCTTTTATTAATCAGCTTTTTGGCCGAGTAGCCTTCGAATCACAAAGGATTGATAAATACAATAAGAGAATAGCTCGTACAATGGCAAGGTTACAGATTTTTCATTGGGGGAGAAGTTTTATTAGTTTGATTTATAACAAATTGTCATGTTCGATACTTTGGATTCGTTCCAGATTCGTTAGAATCACAAAGTTTTATATTGGAGGATAAAATAGGGCGTAAAAGAATACTGGCTCGCGTCTCATTAATGTCACTAATGTCATAAAATGAAAATAAGCGCTTCACACCAGAGAGAGAGAGAGAGAGAGAGAGAGAGAGAGAGAGAGAGAGAG
>CM077102.1:35122451-35152432 GCA_039619505.1 Cimex hemipterus
AGAGAGAGAGAGAGAGAGAGAGAGAGAGAGAGAGAGAGAGCTATCAATATTATCTATTAAAAAAGTATCAATTTGCATTTCTGTCTTAATTTCTTTATCACCCTACATCTATCCTAGTCACTTTATTTCTTCCTTTATTTTCCCAATTCTCCTTTTTTATCATCCTTTCTCTCCCCTATCCTCTCTATCTGATTATTTAGGTATACCTTTATCTGTATCAATAAATTTGTTATTTTTATCTGGAGTCAATCTCTCTCCCATTCTCTCTCACCCTCAATGTTGTTTTTATTCTCAGTTTCTTTTATTTTTCTTCCTTACTACCTTTATTCTACATTATCATCACTACCTCCTGTTAATCTCTCCCAATTTGTTTTTTTTTCTTTCTTCCTAACATAATTCTATATTATTATCACCATCTCTTTCTCTCACTATCTCTATCCCTCTCATTCTCACTCACTCTTGTTTCTCGATTTATTTATTAATCTATACTTTTCTCTATCGATTTCTATTTTTCGTATTAGATCCCATTCATCATATCGTACCTATCTACATGTCAGTCTATGTTTATTTCCCTATTTCTTTCTCTCCTTTCATTTCTTTCTCACGCTGTCACTCTCTTTTTATTTATCCTGCTACCCATCTTTGTTTCTCCAATTTTCCTTCTGTTTATCTTTTTCACCCTAGGCAACGATTACTTCTTCCGATCTCTCTCTCTCTCTCTCTCTCTCTCTCTCTCTCTCTCTCTCTCTCTCTCTCTCTCATCTTATATTGTATAACATTAGCGTCAATTTTGAACCGTATGAGTTGATTGGATTACTCCGCTACCTACTGATGCGAATTCTAGCTACAGGCGATGGGTTCGTAAAATGCGCCCCGAGTGACAGAAGCCCTGCTACCACACATCAACCCACTTATACAATCCCAGCTATCATATTTCTAATCATATCTTCTAAGAAACCTCTTTCCATCGTGCTACCTTTTCATCATATTTATATTCTTGATCAGACGGACAGACTTCTACTATAAAACATTTTTATTTTAATTCCCAAATTGTTGAAATGGTTAGTATTCTTAAATTTCTAGGGAAATACCTATATTTTAATAAACTATCACTGCTGTTAGTCAAGTAAAATGTGAAGTTCAGCATATTTAGTTGGCCAGTCGTGGACTGATTAACCTGTCATTCGTATAGTGTAAGCTGAAAGTTGCAACACGGACGGAAAATAATTGGCTTCTGTCCTATTGAAATATGATAAATCAATTGAGTCCCGTTTTGTTGGTTCCTTATGGAGGATAATAATTTAATTTTGACTTGCTATCCTCGTGCTATAAAATAAGGTCAATAGTGCTGCTCGGGTGAAACCGTCCGCAATTAAACACCAACTTAATTTAATCTCTCAAATTAACCACGGATCTGGTTGTATGGTGTTATTTAACAAAGTAGCCCTGAATAATTCATGGCTGGCAGCCGTGCGAAGTGCAAAGTGAGTCGAATTATTCTAGCGGCCAATTATTTAGGGTCCGTAAATCTGATATTTCTGCAACGATTCTGTTTTCACATTTGATTGTGCATCATTGTACATGCTATTGTTCCCTTTCGGCCCATGACGAAACTCTCCCACTGAAGCGGATGATCATGAGAAATCATGGTTACAAGAAGTAGTGAAACATTGTTTTTAACAACATTAGATTCATGGATTGGCTTTGTTGGTGTATATGTACCTTTATTGTTTATTATTTATCAACTTAGTTTCTTCCGTTAAATAAATTCCACTTGAGCACCACATACTATATCCGATCTTTCAGTGAACGAATTTATTTAAAGAACGGTAGGTATTGCTGTTTTGAAACAAATATGGAGCCATATTTGTTAAGCGAAAAAAATTATGTTTCCTTTTACACTTAAGAAACAATTAAAACTATATTAGCAAAACCAACTTTAAGATAAGCAGGCATACAAACTTGTTTGTGACTCTACTTTGTTGCATAAATAAATACGACGAGCCCAACAAAATCCCAAGAAATATATAACCTAACAATTAATTAATGCTTATTGGTTGAGATAAAAAGATCAGTAACACGAGCGGAGTTCGAACCCACAACCTTCGGCTAAATACGCCGCTGCTCTACCACTTCAATCCACTCGGACACCAACTTCCCACCCCCACCTCTTTTCTTATCTCAACCAATAACTTACATAAAGATCAATTAATTGAAAGATGTTATTTGACCACCAAGTGTAATGGATTAAATAATCACAATATATAAATTCGTCAATGGTTGACTTTGTAGTACCGACAAGAGAAGAAAATTGAAATACACCCATTTTGAAAGTTTTGAAAATCATTTTTTAAACTGTACATATTACTTTTTATTTAAATTTTCCTGTTTGTTATTTTTTTATATTTTTTATTATTGTTCTTTAGAGTTGTAGGAAAGGTTTATGCTCGTAATTCTGGCATAAAATTACACAGAGGATAAACATGTTTCATGGAACATACAGCATAATAAATTAATTAACAAATGCATATCATAAATATATCATTAAATAATGACGAATTAATAAACTTTTGTCAAAAAAATTAAATAATTTGTAGTACCTAACAACTTTTAAGTAGTTAACAACTAACAATGAGCAAGGTAATATGTACAAAATTAAAAATAAAACTGGAGAAAACCCATTGGTATTATTTCTCCAATGTTACTTAAATATTGTCTGTTTAATTGATAGTTGTCTCATTATCACTTTCACTGTCATCACCATCACTTCCTACGATTTCTCGCGGCCATTGTCTCTTCAGTCGGTGGGGAGGCTTTGAACGGATTGGTCGGGATGAGCAGTTACTGACGTGCTGATTTACCTAAAAGGTCTGTATGTGTAGTAAACTTCGATATATAAAATGGAGCATCTTGTATTTTTCGTAGTATTGAAGCAGTTTGAATGAGGTGGAATGTTTGACTTAACCCCACATACTATGATGTCCATACTGCCTTAACTATGGTGTTCCAAAGCAGCGTTTTATTTTTTAGAGGTAAATTAAAACATTTGTCAAGAAATCGTGGAAGAGCGCTATTTCGTGTCATAACCTCCTGACGTTTCAGTCGCGTGTGAGGGTTTCATGTCAGGCAATAATATTAGTAGATGCTCAATCCGAGGTATCGCACCTTGTCCAGTTGGGAGGGGAATTTTATTTAAGAAAACCAAGGGGGTTATCTTTTTACGCAGATTGAAGGTAATGCGGGTGTATTTGTCTGTGCTAAATTTTATCCTTTTATTTTTACACCAAGACTCCACTAGTATGAGGTGTTGTTGGAGTTTCGAGTGTAAATGGCAAGGTCGGAGTTACTACATAGAATTGCTGTATCGTCTGTAAATGTGATGTGGTGGTTTCGGGTTGTTATGGCATGACAGATGTGAACCTGGTATAGTGTTGGGGGCCAGAACGCTACCCTGAGTAACACCAACATGGATGAGTAAATATGGAGATTGGGAATGGCCATCGTAGAATCGGAAAAATCGGTCACTGAGATAACTGTGCAGTGCGAGATAGTAGATGGATGGAACGACAACGATATTACAAGTAAAAATTAACAATCTAATATCTTTCAGATCACTAATAACCTAAATACTGAATTATGATATAAATCCATATCCTTTTTAGTTTACCAAGTAACTACTTGGTCCTATGTAACCAAATTGATAATTTAATTAATACACACACACACCACGTATATGCATATACGTGGTTAGAGCAAAGGCGTATTGAACCGAAGGTCGTTGGTTCGAATCCCGCTCATGACGCCACCTTTTTCATTTCAACGAAGACCTTAAATTGAAAGTATAATTAATTAAAGTAATAATTTAAATTGCATAATTAAAATGTAAAATGTGTTTGAGATGAAAAATTACTGTCACGAGTGAGGGGGCGAGATCCTAATTTTTCATCTCGACCACAATTTACATAAAAATTATAAATGAATTACAGCCTTACGATAATTTTCATTTTTGATTTATTAATTAAAAGTTTTATTACCGACAAAGTTTTTATATAGTGTTTTTATACTTTTATACACCGTATTTATGACTATTTCTTGTAGTCTATTTATCTGAATCTTTTTTACCCTGTTAGCAGCCAAGTTGATTTTATTATCCTTATTATGACTAGGGTATTAAGTAGTTATTAATTAATCACAAAACCCGTACTCTTACTATAAAATAAAAAGCATGCATAAAAAGTACGCACAAATTCGCATGGTTGGCACGCGGTTTAGAGGCGATTCACCACCTATCGGTTTTTCTGACGAACATAAACGTATTATCGCATTCACAATTTTATATATTTTTAATGTAATTTTTTCTGAAAAATTTTAATTATGAAGGAGTGAGTTGTGACTCGGAAAGGGAAACTCATCTCTGTAGGGTCTCAGGTTCGAATTTCTGTGGCTTTTAATACTAACTAAATATACTTAAAAATTGGCTTAATTTCAAAACCACCGCTCTTGGGGTTGACCTCGTTGATGAAATATCCAGGTCAAAAAATAATTAAATACATTGTGGACTGGTCAAATGCGTTTTCGGTAACGGTAAAAGAAAATCGTACGAAATTCTCGCTTTGACATTATAAGGATGACTGAATTATTTCCAAGTAGCGGAATGCTACAGAGGTAAACAAACAATATCATTTGGAAGAGGATTAATAAGTGTTGACATTCATACAAATGAGTAATCCTGTAAACGTAAACAGAATATTTTATATAGAGTTTTTTTAATGAAAACTTAAAATCCTGCATTATTTTCCGGACAACCCAATAGCTGTACTACTAATAAATAAAATCGTTTTCTTATTCTCAAGGAAACACATTATGATTATTCTATGCACGAGCAAGACTGCTGGTAATTGGCTGTCGTTCGTTGCTTTCCTCTGGTCCGTCTGAAGTTCAGTACAAAAATAATCTCAACGAACGGTTCACAAATGTATGCTCACCTTAACGAAGGAAAACCGTAGTGTTAGTATTTATATTTCAATAGAAAATGGTTATCGCTTCTTAACACATTCATAGAAAAAAAAACATCAATTAACATAAAATGCCGTTCTAACTTGAACTGTTTAGGTTCTCATTCGATGGACATCAGCTTTGGAAAACATCCATATTACCCTTCTAAGTTATGCATATGAGAAATAATAGTCCAATAATATTACGTTTCCAAATTATTTACTAGAATAGAAAAGTTTGTATTTATACACATAGTATTTAGTGGGAGTATAGCAAACATGTATGTTACATTTGTGTTAGTTGAATCTGAAATTGAAATCTCATTAATAGATGAAACAAAACATACATAGAATACACAAGTATAACGTTTTGAAGTAAAACTTAAATAAATTTTCTTCCCTTACATGTAATCAATTCGTGTAGTTATTGATTTAAGCAAAAGGCTCTTAAAATTAAGGTCACAAAAGTGATGACAAAAATATCAATGGCTTGTTGAACATTTGAAATATTTAATATAGAATTTAATTGATCATCGTAGGTGTGGTATTCAACACAATGTGTGGTGTTTAGAAACCGTAAGTTAATGATTATTTGGAGGTCGTGAGATGCGGTCTGGCGTGACGTAGAGTTTAGAAAACATTTTCTTTATCGTACCAACGTTTCGATATTTATTGAGATCATCTTCAGGGCTCAAAGTGTAAAATGAATTTATACAATGCTAGAAATTTAATTTTTAACATCCTACATACATTTGTATAATTTAAACAATCCCAACTATTTAAATAAATCCCAGGCCCTCAAGATGATCTCAATAAAGATAGAAACGGTGTTACGATAAAGAAAATGTGTATCTAAAACCTACGTCACACCCGACCGCATCTCACTATCTCTAAATATATTCAACAAAATATTTATCTAAGTAAGATCTTCTAGCTGCTACACATAAATTGGTCACAGAAAAAAATGTTTTATTCTTTCAATTTCTAACCTGTTACAAATTAAGCATTTTTAATTTAATGTATATCTATTGCTTTTGCAATATACAAGTTATAGAAACGATCTACACGTCATGTAGACAACCAGCCCTTCAGATAAATCGAGCAGGTCAGAGGTTCAGCGAGCCAGAAATCAGCATCCAATTAGCCTAGGGGGCCAGATATGATAAAGGGCCTTTCTTATCCCTTCTTATCATTGCAACCGAACACATCAGCCCTTAAACCAATTAAACTAATTAAAACAGGCATGTATAAAAACCCTCGTATCTACTACGAAGGGGCTCACTCTTACTGTTGCGTTCTGTCCGTCATAGTGTCGGTTCCACTATTGTAATCTTTTTACAATGAAAATTCCTTTTTAAAAAGTCTCTTCCGCCGTGCGATTATTTAACTTACATATATTATCAGCTCTTTATTATCTATTCTGAATTGCATAAGAATCCATTATTTATATACTGGGATACAATTTGAGATTAGATAGTTCAGATCATTTCTTTACAGTAGAATTAAATTTCTGTCTTTATCCAGTGAATTTCCCATCTATCAATCTTAATAGAAATGTCCTTTTTAAGTTCTTCTTTACCATAAAACTGTCTCAGATTTAAACCTGTAGTTGTCAGGATCACTTCCATTTGGCGGAAACAATTGTTAAAACTCATGAAATCATCGAGATTTAGATAATTTGCCATAAAACACGAGCAAGACTTTCCAAGGAACGTGATGGTATCAAAATCCACCATCAACTCTCTCTCTCTCTATGACGTTAATTTCATTGATTTCCACCCTATTTCTACCCTGATAAAATGATTAAGCGTGTTTATTTTTGAGTAGAATAATTTTTGAACTCCCAAAGTTCGGATTCGTGTAAAAGAATAGCGGCTAATAATAAAAGAAGGTTAAATTCGTCTTCAAAGCATTGCTATGTTATTATTAATTAATATTTATATTTGTTTTGTTTGCCTTTGTTGCTTCCATTCCTTTTTTATTACAAATACAAAATCATCTTGGTTTTTACGGCGTTAACATTGAATCCAGTTCAATTCGCAACAATCAGAAAGTCTAAAATCCATTTTAAAAAGATAGCTCTTACTCACAGTAACTTGTTTTCAACGATCCGAATTTCATCACGTTGAAGGATTTCATGTCGAGAGACGTGGCTGTAGAAATCCACTCACTCCATCATTCATCATTTTTATCAGAAAGTCTTATCAATAATTTTTGGGCCTCCAAGTATGAGTATGTTGTCGACAAACAAACAGGGCAGAAGTCCTTACTTGAAATTGGGGAAAAACGTTGAGCCAATGTTGGTGAAAGAGATTCACCTCGTAACACACCTTAGTTCATCTAATAGGATTATCATCTAGGTCGTATCTAAAATTGGCATATTTCACAGAATTTCCCTTTTAACTCCCTGTCCTAGCGGGTTTTTCTAAAGCTGACGTTGGTTGGGTTAATGTTATCAAATGTTTTACAGCAAAAAGCTAGTTTTTCTTCACCAGGGTAAACAGATTTACAAAACCATTTAAAATAGAGAGGTTGTCAAAGCAGCTTTAAGCTCTTCGAAACTGCCTATTCTTCCGGAATCCACTGCATGATTTCGCATTATAGTTCTATCGGTTCCTTCATAACCAGAGTACAAGACTCTCGTTATCCACGGGGTAAGTACCAAATAACGTCGTATTTCAGTTTTAGAAGCAATTCCTTCTATCTGCTTACCAATCAGACACTTTCTGGTTGGCGTGTGCATATTGTCAAATTTGTATATGAACTTATGACAACTTGTATGAATTTACAGTATGACAAAGTTGCAGCCTGTTTGTTATTTTTCTTTGATTCACCACATACCCACTCTATCCTATAAAACTTGACCAGTGGGATAACCGCAGATAACTAAAGACTACTGTAAATATTTTGTAGAATGTATTAACACGCTCTGTAGGTCAGTAATTGTTGGGGCCCGGTTTAACACAGGTTCAATACTTAATATTCTCAAATTGGTAGTAGATTTTTGAAAGGTTTCTTAGGCAATTTGGTCCTTTGGGGTCCTTATTGTTCTTATATTTAGTGATGCACATCTAAAGCTGTTGCAAAGTAATACCTGCGTATGATGTATTTCTATTTGGGTGAATATCCTTGGAGCAACTTCGGAAAGTTTCGTTGATTTGATTGCATTAATAGAGAAGCAATCCTTTATAAAAAGGACAGTTTACATTTATTGAATCTTTGTCTTTTAATTGTAATTGCTTTGAGAAATAATTTAAACAAATTCCAAATTATGTAATAGCCATCGCTCCGACATGGCACTTAAAATATCTATTTCAGTAAAACGTTTTTCAGTTTCTCCCCTTCATATTCTTAAAAATCTTAGTATCTCAATAGCCAGAAAATAATTACTATACAGATTATAGTTTTATAATTGCTTCTGTCAAAAAAGGAAAATAGAGGAAAAGAAACTGCATTCGGAAAAAAATCGTACTACGAAATTTATACAGTAAAATCTCTCTTAACAATGTTTACATTCCCCGGCAGATTTCTGCATATTTTTAAGACCGCGGTAGCCGAATAGTTAGTGTAATAAACTTCAAGTTCGTAGTCCGATCGTGGGTTCGATTCCCACCGTTTACCCTGATCCTTTTTTTCTCGATACCCTTCTCCCCGCAGATTATATGGTCTCCTTGGCTAATATGCATAGTTTATAAGCCATTTAAATTAAACTAAATAACCATATCTTTAACCATTTAAACAAAAGAAAAAGCTCCACATCGAAACCCTCCATACCGGCCATGGGCACTTTTTTAAGTTTTTTTTTTTTATTAAGGATTTGTGAGGTTGATACAGAAGGCATCTCTTTCCTCCACTGCGGCCTAAACAAGTTTATTGTGGAACACCTACAGCTTACAGTCATAATATGAAAAGTGCGCATTCCTTATAAAACAGAGTACGTTCTATGGTGCCTCTTCGTGGTTTCCTTTGCTACGAGAAATGTCCAGCCTGTGCATGTAGGGCTAACGCTTTACATTCACAAAGGATATGTGTCAATGTCGCTCATCAATCTTCTTAAGATGATGGCCGGGATAGAAGCTTATGATTTTCCTAAATACTCCTTGCTGGACTTGTTCCTCGTCATCCGATTTGAGAGATTTATAAATCTCTTTGCTTCCTTCATACCTGGAGCATTTGTCCAGTGCTTGTGTTTTTTTCTTTCTCCAACCATTTTCTAGTTCATCTTCAGCACACTCTCCGGTGCACTTAGTAAGGGTTCTGGCCATGTAGTCGAGAAGGCTGCCCTCTTTTGGTCTAATTGGTCAGCCTGTTCATTTCCGGGAGCCCATTGTTTTACTGGGCAGTGGCCGTATAGAGTAGGCCAGTATAGAGTCCTATAATTCTCCTCAAATACTGCTTGCTGGGAGAGAGCAGTTTCTTCGCCTTCCGTTCTTAAAGATTTATGAATCTCTACTTTTTTCATACCTAGAGTGTCAAGTGTTTGAGTTTTTCTTTCTTTCTTCTAGTCAAAAACGCTTCAGGAAGAAACGCTAGGTGTAGCCCATAATCTTTTACTGAAAAGTAATGAAAAACGTTTAAATTTTGAATTTTGGCACAGATGCTAATCCATTCAGGAAGGTGAGCATGATGATATCTAGCTTCCCACAGTGACATACAGCGAACAGGTATCGCGCCCGAGTCAGTTTCAATTTAGACTTAAGTTCAACCAAGCAGTGTGTTGCTTTAAAGGTAAACTGTTTGTTTTTCATTCATCTATGTTTGCATTTATGATGTCCCACCGGCTCGATAAACGTCTCCTTCACCGCATACAACTCCCACCTTTCCCATCGGGCATGGCAGCGTTAGGAATTAACAGTTACGATAAACTTTGCGTTGAAATGATCGTAAGGAAAGCGTCCAGATTGATCAAAATACAAATTTTCTCTCATTAATACATTTGTACAGATTATCGATAATGAAGAGCACTATAGCTTAATATTTAGATTTATTGTAATTTGTCTGTTACAAACTATTTATAGGTTCGTAAATTTCATCGGATAAAAAAAAAACACATATTTCATTACAGACGCAATCTGTTTGTTTTATGCCGATCTTGTTGTCCAATTATAAAAACGGCTTCCGCGAGTCGGGGGCCGCCGGTGGAATAATAAATTCATAATGCAGATCTCCGCTTGACTTAAAACGCACATAAATAAAGTGTTGCTTTAAACGCCAGAAATGAAGGCCGAATATCAAGATCCGCAACATTCAAAGAGAGCAGTTAAAGAGATTAGACCATCAGAAGAAACGGGCACCTCCTTGCGGCAAATTAGCATAAAGGAATCGAACGGAGACAATTTTCAACAACGTGCGATGATTTTGTACTGGTAATGGCCCAATTGTTTGTGAACCAGAGTCTGTTGATTTAATTACTGACCCATTTGGATTTTTCCGGTGATTGTAACCATTTGTGGATCTCATTTTGTCTTTTCTCCTTTTAAAATATTTTAAGCAAGGCAGTAGATTGAAGACAAAGTTATATCAGCTTATTTTATCCTTTGTTGATATGATGATATGATCTGAGATTAAAATGTGCACACTCCACCTAGGATAGCTTGGCGTCTGCTAATCATTGTGCCTGTGCTCACCATGTACTCAGACCTTTTATGCTTAGTCTTTAAAAAAGTTCATAGTAAAAAAAGATATACATGCTTAATATTTCTTAGTCTAGTCTCAAATGTTTACTTTTTTGTTAGAAAAATTATACAGGATACCTGAGGCTCAGTTCTGTTTGAAAATTTCCATTATCTTTATGATTTTTTACGCTGAAAACAATGGTTCAAAGATACCGGCAGCGAAAGTTCGACAAGTAGCTGCATATTTTTCTGTTTGTGTGGTGATTAGTGACCGTTAATCGATAATTATTTAGAAATCGTGAGTTGCGGTCTGGTGTGATGTAGGTTTCAGAAAAACATTTTCTTTGTCGTGCCAACGTGTGATCATCTTCAGGGCTCAAAGTGTTTGTCTTCTGTGCAATTGTGCCATTCCTGCGTGTTGTATTGAGAGTGCTGAGTAACAGTGAAGACTGGTTAAAACTTACTATTTTTAACCACTTTTCACCGCTGCTCTGATTTTACTTTATCTTTACCCAAGCCAAATAGTTAAAACATGAAATGTAATAAATAAATAGCAAACCAAATGATTGTTTTCTTTTTGAAACATTTGGCTAGTTTTCAACCGATTTAAAATCCGATTCTACATGCAGCTGGGTCATATAAAACGAAGTCCCTACTTAGTGGACTTTCATGTCCAGTCGTTCATCATTACAGTCCTATTACATATTTTTCATGAGAACTTTTATTAATTTTTTATGTAAATCTTGTTTTGTGCTATGAACATGGCATAGACTCAAATGTGATTTTGGGATATACTCCGCTGCCGTTTTATGGGCAGACTTGAAGGCATAAGGTGTATGGGATTTTTCATCCTTTGGCACCTTTTTTTTTAACCAAAATTACTCTTGTGGCGCAATATTACTATGCAGCAGATGCTCCTTTATTTTAGATGCCATGTTCCCTATTAATATTTTACATGCGCCATTTAAAAAAGTGACTAGTCTGAAATCATTTGGGCGCAGCATTTCATCCCGTTTCTTGGGGATCATGTACGCTACTCAGTCTGGAAAGTAAACAGTTAGAGAAAGATGATCTCCTAGCATGATTTGGTGACATTTAGCTCTAATTCTGAATACTATCACACTCCGGGGCCCTCCAGTTTTCGTTCTTTCAACAACTCAGATATGTTTGCAGTTGTTGTAGTGAGTTGGGGCATTCAAGGAACATTTTAGACTTCGTCAAAGTTTTCACTACAACATAGAGTTGTTTCGTGCCTGGTGTTAGTCCAGTAGGTCGCCATTTCCATGGATGGCAATTTATAGTTTCTATTTGTCTGTAAAACTGTCTCAGTTTTGCTCGGAAGGTCTTCTGTTGTGTCCTTCTGTGTTCCGCCTCTTTATGTCTTTGTTTTTTAGATGAACCGCATAGCGATCAAAGGTTTCAGCAGCTCATTTTTCCTTATCATACCTATCTCATCGATGATAATCTCTTTTATCCTTTTATTCGATTTTTTCAAGAGTTCGAAGGCAGCTGGTAATGATACATATTTTCTTCTTCGAGACATTTAATTTTGTTTTAAGTCTTTCTCGCCATGGGGGTTCTTTTGTGGTCTTACTTATTAGTATTATTTATTACTATTACGAAACATCAATAAGCGTGTTCTTATGCAAGTTGATGGCTTTTATAACAAAGTATTTCAACATCAAATCTAGTTGTTCATATTGTGCCCCGGCTCTACACCAAAATGTGGTCATAAAACTGAATTATGCGATTGTAATTTCGAAATCCAAGGATACGTTATTATTCGCCATTAATGGACAAATTTTACTTCTGAAATTCTTTCCTGAAAATATTTTGCCCTAGTCAAGGTCAATCCGAGTTATTTAACGCCAATTGACGGCTTCGAGTTTTACATTTTTATATTTCCATTCCTGTTTTTAACAGATTTGTCTACCTCCATTTCTAAATGTCATTCTTTTGGGTTTATTTCACACGAATGGTCCATGGAGTGCAATTTGAGACAAAAGGAATAAAAACTATAAAAAGACAAAAGGACAAGAATAATTAACAGCAGCTATTATCTGGCATAAAATTTTTCAAACCGTCTATCTGCAGAAGACGGAAATTTGCTACATTTACAACTTCTAAAATATTGAACTATTTAAAAACTATATTAACGATAATTATACAGATTTTTTATATATTGTTAAATCAAAGTGACCTTTTTGTAAACGCATTGCCAAGAGTAACAGACGAATTTAAAAAAAGACGTAAAATTTAATCTGAACCTCCCTTCAATACCAAAACATATTATTTGTATTGTATATTATTGAACGTATACTGAAGTATGGAATTATTCGTCCCTATGTGTTCAATAACCTACAATACAAATAATAAAGTTTTAAAAATAAACAGCAAAAAGTATTATTAAAAAAATATATATGAACAAAGGAAATACGGTATGATCATTAAAGGAATTGCACTACTGTAAATATAAATATTAAGTCTGCCAAATTTTATATAATTTTGTCAGACACTGTGATAAGTAAGAACTTTGTTCAAAGCCATAACAATAATTATAAACGAATCATGCAAATAATTTATTAAATGCAATGAAAATGAAATAGGCTATATATTATATAGAAAGTAATTTTATATTGGTGGTTTTTCAGGAATTTGTTGCAAATAGATGAACATTTTAAATTTTAGATTTTACAATAAATAATAATTATTATCAATGTCAGGATGATCTCATTGAAAGGATTTCAGAATCTCATCACCCACCTAAAATTACAAAATACCCCTGGGTTAGAAGGAATTCAAAATGAATAATTCTACAAGTGTCTACGTCCCAATAGGATCATTGATTTTAAACTTATAATTATAATTATTAACCCTGGACTAACTCTTATTTCTCTTGGTCAGAGGTAAAACATAGAATGGTATTTAAAAAAGGCGATTTCTCCAACACTGTTAATTACCGGACATGTCTTTCTGTAATATAGTGCATTTTATAGAAATTAGAGTTGAACCACCAAGTCGGTTAACCCTTGCTGAACCGTCAAAGCGTCAATTATTTGGTCCGTCTTCACTCGCTGGTATGTTGGATTACTTAAACCGATTATGCATTACGCAATTTTCAGTGAGTTACTTTCTGTCGCTTTGTCGGAATAGGGTTTATATCCCATTGGGTTCGACGGTTGTCGCTAGAGGAATTTGCGGTGGTGGCGTGATAATGGTGTTGATTCGTCGGTCGTGATGTCGGTTATTTTTTGTTGTTTTTGCTTCGTCATTTTCTTCTAAACATTTGTGTTTTACGTAGATTTTTTGGTCGTGCAAGGGGAAATTTTAAGGGCATTTTTGTTTTGATGTATTATTGCAGAATTTGTCAAATATTTTACCAAAGTTGGAGCCAGTAGACTTTCTAATATGAGGATGATTCCTCGTAGGGTATACTAAGGCTAAATATGCAAGGAAGGCTATCTCTCTGTCAGTATTGATAAAACCAAAGAATTAGTTTTCGAAAGAGGCTTCGTTTTCAACCCCTTCATTTTAACAGTTCAGTTATAGAATATGTAAAATCTTGTCTTTCTGGAAAGCCTTTGCCGTCCCTTAGAAAATTCGTCGGGCACTTTATTTGTAAGCAAATTTGGTATCTCTCAATGTAAGAAGAATCCTAATTACGTATATGTCCGATTAAGATTATTTGAAGGATTAATGCATACTGCTCTTGATCTTCTCGATACGTGAGACGTCCTCTGCCGACCCAGCCTACTGACGCTGCCACCTTCTTTATATTACCTTTTTTAATCGTGTTTTTATTGCACTTTGAGCGTCAGGGTCAGAACCGATTGTAAAGTCCGGAGTTTGGGACGTCTCGGCCTTAGCCACTTCCTCCGACCAATTATTGTCTCCAGGCCTATTATTAATATACCCTAAATTATTAATATACTAAAGGCTTCGGACTTTATCTAATGGGCAAATCTTTGCTGTGTTTAAGTGTGAAGGTTCGGACGTCCTAGCCTCAGCCTCTCATCCGCCTTTAGTTCCCCCCCCACCTCCTTTGTGATTTATTACTTATAATCATATTATGTATTATTTTCATTAACTTTTAATATTTACATGTAACTTAATACATTTTACTGATATGTTTATGTGTATATAAATCTCTGTATACTCGATGTCGCTCTATCCAGATGGGATGTATTTATTCCCTATGTACAGGACATATTTAAAAAAAGTCAGAATCAATCAATGTAAAAATTTACCTTTTTCAACAATTGTTACAGCAATTACAAACAAATCAAAGAAACAGGAACCTCAACTTTTATAAGCCACCAAAAAATCACTTGAAATTAAGGTTTAGGGTATGTTGGTCTAACTGATTCCTTCAAACAAGGTCATTTCTTTAAAAGGTAAAGATAGAAAGGTATTTCATGGATGAAACGTAACGAAATCGCTCTAATGTAAATAAGATCGTCATCTTTGATATGTTCCACAAGTTCAATTTGTACAGCTAATATCGTGATGAAAATGCGCCACCGGCCAGATGCTCTCTACTCGTTACGAATCGCGAAGATTTGTAAAGCCTTCCTCTCTCTTTCCATTCTGCCGAAGGATCTTCTTCTTATTTCTTCACTGTCGGTGGGAGACGATGTGCACACACCTTTCGCAATCTCCCTTCACCATCCAACAGGTTTACTCGTTTTACTGTCCAATAAAAAAACCCGGCCCTGGAAACCGTCGCAGTATATTTCCTTTCTCATTTCTTTTCCGTTGATTAGATAAGAGAGAAAAGCAGTTTTCCTTTAGGAGAATAAAAAATAAATCACGATCGCCCAATTAACACAAGGCGAATCTACTTATCTACGAAGATTATGTAAAGGTGCGATTATTAGGGGCAACGATTATCAAATTATGCGAACGGGTTCGGTTTCAAGATTTATTGCGTTCGAAATTGAATGATAGGAGGCTTCAACTGAGGCCAAACTGGTTTCTAAAATTCCGCTCCATGAAAATCTTCGGCGATCCACCCCGATCATCTCATCCAGCTGGCAGGAAATACTGAGACAACTCTCTTTCAGGCTTGCATTAGCAGTCATTATTGGAAATACAACCTTTCATTTATAACTCACAGCCTTTCAGCGGCGTTTTGGTGTCCAAATTAACTGATCTTAAGTATAATCTTACTGAATCTTAAGCTAAAAAGTAATTAGAATTATCGTTATGACATAATAGTAGTAAAATAGTCTCCCTACTCTTTCATTAAACCAATTGTTTAAATAAATAGTTAGGTGCCTTCTTAAAATATGCATAAGGATGTACTTGCAGACCTTTCTGGTTAGTCTATCATCGCTTTTTCCTGGTCAGACTGCATTTCAACATATAAAAATCGCAAGCTTGTGAAATATCTACAAGACTGACTCTAATTGACGTGTATGCATTTTATTGAATGGTATGCGTTGATCACTTTGGTGAGATTGCTTGATGGCTGCAGTGATGTGATCGATCTGATCTGCCTGCTCTGGGTGTTTAGGTAGGCGGTACATTCTCATATTGAGAGGTGAGTTTGTGGAGTTCCCACACATAAAACTTTCATACGATAAATCCTACTGAACAATTACTGTATTAACCCATCACTGAGTTTTGCAAAATGTTTAAAGGTTGTTTTCAGTGTAAAACATCGGCAATAGTTAGATCTAGGCGATCAAAAACGAACCAACGTCGGTTGTACAACACATACTCAACAGAAGCGGGCAACATTTGAGAAATGAAATTATGCATATGTTATGATGATGATAAATATGATCAAAATAATAGGAAGGACGTCTTGCTCACTGTACAGTTTATAGTTTCTTAGTGTAATTCAATTAACTCAACTTTTCTTTAAGACGTAAAAGGTCATTGACGGTTACTGCACGTTTTTATCCTAACTTACCGGTTGCTTCATCCGTAGAAAATTTCATTATGTTATGATGTGTAAACGTAAAATAAAAGGAATCCTTTCAAGCCCAAAACGCACAGGCCGACCACTACACAACCCACCACTGATGATTGTGATTGTACCAGCCACTGACGTCTCCGAAGTCATTTTTGAATGCCGTGTTGGGCCGGTGTTTTACCTAGTTCTACAGAAAGGAATAAAATAAAATAATTGTGCTACATTTGACGTTGATTATTTAACTATGGGTTTACTAAGACCGGCGTCAGATCAACACAACACCTGTTGACAACACACACACGCATGTCACTTACACCCTTAAACATATTGCCTCCCTGGAATTTTCAATTGCTGCAGTCTGATTTTTTTTCAGACGTTTTATATAATTTTAAAAACAGAATCTTTAATGGTTAATATTCTTTCTTTTGTTGCTACAGATGAACTCTTAACGTAGCAGACTTATTTATGTTTTTATCAGCTTTTTTTATTATACATCATGTAACTTTTATGTTCTTTATTTTAGGTAATTCTTTTGATTGTGTTTCGTATGCATATAACCGCTCTTTTACGGACTTTCCCTGTGCAGCTTATATTATAAATAAATTTTGAAAAATAAAAGCATACTTTCCGGATGGTTATGTGTTATCGGTCGAGGAGTCACGTGGGAGATTATACGAAATTAACGTGAAAGGAATGAAAGATTTACAAAATTTGATAAAAATAAAAATTAGGAAAATCAAATAAATCGTGAACTGAAAGCGATATGTAACAAATTCAAATATTCAAATATTTAAATGGTTTTAAATTCTAAAAATGGAAAAAACCAATATAATAGAGATATGAAATAATCATTACATATCACTTAAAATCAAAAGAGTATTAAATTCTAATTATTACAAGTTGATAAGAATTGCATGATCAACGTATTAATAAACAAATACGAATCAGGCAATTAAGGCAAATAATGATGTAGTGGAGCTGTATCATGAAGGAAGTGCTCGTGTTTTGAAAACTAATGAAACGTGTACACTATGCAATATGCATTCAAATGAGGCATCGGAAAATTTCCTTCATCGGTATCATAATTATAATCATCTTAGAACAACATTTATTTACTAACGCACCGATTACATCATCCCTCAAGATCAATTGTGTAAGTTGTTGGAATTTAAAACATATGGGAAAATCCAAAAAGTATATTGTATGGCGATTAGTGACAGTTAATCAATAATTATTTACAAATCATGGGATGCGGTCTGGTGTGATGTAGGTTTCATTTTCTTTATCGTGCCCACGTTTCGATCTTTGTTGAGATTATCTTCAGGGCCTGGGATTTACAAATTTGTTTACATTTAGGATGTGAAAAAAAGTGAATTTGTACAATGCAAAAAACATATTTGTTATATTCAATCAAAGTATTTCTACTCAATCAAAGTGACTAGTCTTCTGGATACATATGCCATTCTTGTGTCGTTTTGAGAGTGCCAGTGAGATTTTGCTGTTTTATGTTATACGTTGGATTTTGAAGGGGTGGGGAAGGAAGTCAGTACAGAAAAGACATCTTTGTATAAGGCGTCGGCTTCTTTGTGGTGAAAACGAAGGGGAAAATGTGTTGGTAAGGGTTCGGCCGTATTATCCTTTCAGGATTATATAAAATGATAGGCTTATGATGATGAATAGGCTAAATTGTTGGGTAATTAAACTATGTGAAAAATATTTGATGTGTGGAATGTAATGTGATGATATAGGTATGTTATTTGTATTGAATTTGATTAATGATGTTGGCGTAGCTGCTACTGAGTTTACATGTATCTGTTCTGTAATTGATGCTGTGATTATCTCTGTTTTTAAGAATTTACGTTTATGTTTGTTTTGTTCTGTATGTAATAGTTTTGGATTTTTGATGCCAAAATTGTGTTTGCGTTCAAAATGGTGGGTAGCGAGTGCTGTAGGATTTTGCTTGGGTTTTTTCCAATCATTGATATACCGATGTAAGTTACCTGACAATTCAAAAAATTGGTTTCGTAAATTACGTCAGATTTATTTGTTATTGGCGTGGGATCTTTAATTTTGGAAAAACGAGTTTGAATTGTTTTATAGTTTTTGAAAGCTGTTTTGAAGTTATCGGACGAGATAAATGTGTTTAATTTATGTGATAGGCCTTGGATAAATGGCAAGGAAATGTATACTGGTTTGTTTGTTTGCGGTAGACTTAATATAGTATTATTAGTAATAAGACAGAAGACAAACACTTTGAGTGAGTAGAAATACTTTGGTTGAGTATATAAAAAATATATTTTTCATTGTATAAATTCACTTTTCCAAACGCTACATATATTTGTTAAATCTGACCAATGTTTGTAAATCCCAGGCAAAAGATGATCCCAATAAAGATCGAAACGTCGGTACGATAAAGAAAATGTTTTTCTAAAAACCTTCATCACACCAGACCGCACATCATGATCTCTAAATAATTAATGTACATCGTTTTATGTACGGTGCTATCCTAAAAATAAGAGTATTTATTTGAAATAAATGAATAAAAACATAACTTTAAATGTATGTTCCTCTCTACAAAAATCAATATTAATTGTATACCAATAGATGGATTTTGAGTGCTGTAACTGTTATTAGTGTATGTCAAGTAAAACAAATACATATTTATTTATTATTTATATATTTATTGTTACAATATTATAATTACATAATTGATCAAGTGATAATTAATTGTTGTTAACTATTGGCCATATTATTGGTAATTGATAGTATGTAGATCTGTCTAAATAACCTTGTTATATAATGTATATTATGGTCAATATTGTATAATTCTAAGTTTCTAACTATGCAATAACTTTCTATCATGCATACAAATACATACCACAGAAATAAAAAAAAATTCTTTAACTACTATTTACATATTGTTAAATAGTTACGATTATAAAATACTGGATGGTTATCATCGTGAGGTTATCTCGAAAGGATCTGGCACCTTTGAATCTTTTATAAACTTAAAACCACCTTAGTCTTAATCTGATATTTGATTTTAACTGATCGATGGGGCAGAATGTCTCCGACGAGTGCAATATCGATCATAACGGTGTAAAAATGGAAAAACAAAACTAAACAATAAAAGTCACCCATTGTTCAACTCTACTGTCCTTCACTATATAAAAAAACCAAATTGGTCCACTCCTATGGCTTAGGTACCATCCCTAACCACTCCCACACAAGTCTGAGACAAAATCTGACAGAAGATTTAGATAATTACAACGACGATTCTTAAAATTCCGGCCAAACCTTTCGATCCACCCTAACCCTACTGCAAGAACCCCCCTTTACAATTTACCACCTCGAAACCTCCTTCACTCGTAATATTCCATGTTGGGATTATTAAAGTTGTCTGCTTTATCAAATGTCCGCAGTAAATGGCAATAATGTCAGAGTTGTGACCCGGAAAAATTAGCAATATTGTGTATAAATATGTAAGAGGTACGACACACTAAAGTGGTTAGTGATATGATGAATATTTATTTTCGTTGTACGTACATATTAAAAAGAACTTTATCTTGAAATTATACGTTGCGTGGGCGCGGATTAATAAAATAATAAAATCTGTTAGTTCTTTTGAAATTTATTTACATAAAAAATCCTATTTTTTGCAGCTATAAATTTAACTATTTGAATTGTAAGCGCAAGCCCCATTAGAAAGAGGATTTGAACAAAATGAAAAACTGGTTCGTCAGATCAAGGCGAACAAGAGGCACTTTCGTGAATACATCACAAGCTCATTCGAAAGCAAATTTGTAAAGCCAGGAAGCAATTACGGCTCAAATTGGTCGGATCCATTCACTGATGAGCGCTGAAAAAAAGGTTTACATTGGATTTTGAAAAATGGATCGCCCCACCCATTAAGCCAGTTCTAAATATCCCAAGGAAAGAGATGCAAAAGGGTGGAATGGAAAACGATTTCTTCCATATTCACACGGCCTTAAAGGTACAATTGACTTGGGACACAAATCCCTATCGATTAGATCTACCTCAACTGCGAATTTTCTAAGTCTAAACAAATGACTTTGACTTCATATTAAAACGATTTGCATTGATCTATTGGTAACAAATATTAATGTCCATAATATGTGTGCTATATCTTTCACGGAAAAAACCCCGGAAATGTCTTTAAAGCAAAGGCATTTAGGATATGAAGTTTTATTCTTGCTTCAAAGTTGGACTTCACCATTTTGTTAAAAAACGATTAGACTTATCTCTCATAGCTCGTTTCATCTCACTCTGTACGATACTAATCTATCTATCACTATATTTTATTTCTCTCTCTCACACACAAACACACTCCCCCCTTTCTCATATGTCTCTATATATCTATATCTCGCTGTTCAAATCTATTTGTCCATCACTGTCTTTTTCTCCCTCTCAATATCAATACATCGATCATTACCTATTTAAATTTTATACCTTTAGATTGTCTGCCTGTAGGATGTTGCATATCTTTGTTTCGCTTCCTGATATATTGTTACGTTTTGGTTGAATCATTAACCTGGCTAAGGATATATTTAAATTTAGATAGTTTTCACATTGGCTTATGCCAAATTTGTCCGAAATCTATTATGGTGTTTAGAATATTTTCAATTTTATTAAATATTTATCATCCTATCTCTCGCATATTGCTGATATATTTATCTACCTGTCTATGGACTATATATAACTTATCTCCTGATTTTACTGATACTCTGATTACTTATTCCTCTTTTCCTCCCAATAATTTTTTACCCTATGTATCGTTAACCCTCACCCCCTCCCTTCATCCATTCTTTTTCGATTTATATTCTTGTCTTTTTATCCCTTTTTCATACAATGTTTCTCTCTCTCTCTTTCTCTTTCTTTATCGTTCTCCTCCTTATCATTTCTGTATATACATCTACTTATATCGATATACCTTTTTAAATATTTATCCATCATTCTTTATGTTTTTGCATGTTGCAAACGGAGCAATTATCTTATTTCCTTTTATATATACCATTGATAAAGAAGACCGAAAATTACTTTAAATGATATTCTGTAATATTTATAACATATTTTGCTATAAGTTAAATATTATTATTGTTATTACTGGTAAAGACATTGAGTTTTATTTTATTGCCACCACTTATTTCAATGTTTCCTAGTTTAAGTTCGATGTTAGATATATTTTACAATTACAATAAAAAAAGAAGTTTTATTTTGCGTACACTACAGTCTTAATTTCATTAGTCATAATCCGATTGTTTTGCCTTATTTTTGTGTTAAAAAACGACAACGATGTGTTAGACATCTCGAGGATTTAGCCAGTGTCTCTCCAAGGCTGAAGCCGATCTCGGTTCGACAGGTTTTTGTTTTAGGTTGATACACTGTTTTGCCCGGCTCGGCCTCATTAAGGTCGGGTGCTGTAATGCATAACTCTGAAGACTTTATTGGCTGTCTCTCGATTATCTCCACCTATTTGGGCCGACCTTCGACAAAATGGACTGGGGGCGTTGCAACGGTTACTGTCAAATTTGTATCTTTTTTAGCAATATCTTTTCTTACATAATATACTTTTCTTTATTCTGACAATTAATCTAATTATATTCTTTAATGCTTTTATGTGTATGACAACGAAAGGGGGGTGAGAAAAAGATGGAGATACAAGGATAGAGGAAGAGGGTGAGTGAGAAAGAGCGAATGAGAGCATTAATGGACCTTGTATTTATTTATCTCTCTAGAAACGATCTCAAGGTGTATGAAAATGTGACTGTTTAAACAAATCAACAAGAAAATTAATGTTGAAACCCTAGTTTACTTGATTCACTGTAATTCAATCAGTTGCTCGACTTCATGCTGATCCAACTCCTTGAAGTAGCTGGAGAAAAGCTGTTGCCTTATTCATAATTTTTAGATTGTTTCCCTTGAACTATAAGAGCTAATGCTCGAAACAAGAATCAAACGAACAAGGTCTGTGCGATATGTTGGTGTATCAGAGCCCACGAATATCATAAACTTTTCCATGCTGCGGTATATCTTTGAGCTGAAAGAAAGTAACCATATGTCAATTTTACCTAAAAAATGTAAAACAAAAACTACAATCATTTGGTTTGCTATTTATTAATCACATTTCATGTTGTATGATCTGCTCTTTTTCACCACTCTTCAACGGTGCTCAGAGCGATAGAGTCAGAGGAGATGGAATGAGAAACATTTTCTCTCCTTTGCCGCAGTTCTTCAACTGAGGTTACTCGGTTATTTTTTGGCGTACAAACTGTTTTTTAAACGACCCCACAGAAAATAGTCAAGTGGAGTTAAATCGGGTGACCGAGGAGGCCAACAGATCGGGCCTTGAGGTTCAATCCACCTATCCCGGAAGTGAGGATTCATATAACGTCTCACGTACGAAGTTGTTATTTAAACAAAAAGGTAAAAATATGTTTTGACGTATATTTGAACGCTTCATTTGAGTCTACAGCTGTAGAACCTAATCAATACCCATTCATTTTTCGGCTTTAAGCACGAATCTTCGCTGTCAAATTTTTAAAAGTTATTCTCCAGCGTGCACTTGTCCAACGCAATGTTTTAACAATTTTACCAGCCGGCGTATTTTACAAAAGCCAACTAAAATATTTTCCAACAGCTCCGGAATTAAGGCAATGAATGAATGGTAATGGAATGAACTTAAGATTTTATTGGGAGGAAAAAGCCTTTTATAATATTTCCAAAGTTAAAGACCCTACAACAACAGCCTTTATATCCGATGTAATTTATAAAATTAATTGTATCAAGCAACATACATTGAAATTACATCGCAACATCAAGAAAAACAACATAAACACCACATCTATGACTGTCAAACACTAAAAACTAATCCTTGGCCACACACGACTTTGAAAACAATAAAACTTTGATTTCGACAACATACAAATACTAAAGACGGAAAAAACATACAACGGAACTTTCATTATTTACAGAAAAAGCATGCAAACTCAGCCATAGCTACGCCCACATCTTGAAGGAGATAAACTATTAAGCCTTATTTTTATATTTCCCTTTCCTTCGTTATCCTTAATAATTAACTTTCCAATATTGAATGTCGAATCAGAAGTACATTTCGGAAAATCCCCATTCTCGACTTCTTTTGAGTTAAATAAAATCCATCAAAGTAAATTTACAAAATTTACCGCGTTCCCATCCTGTGTCGCAATCGCACAGACACATCAGAATACAAGTTCACGTTTACAACTCTTTCACACAAACGTATATGCTACCACAGCAATAGCACCACACTATTAGGGAATTTGAAATAATTGGTTCCAAATTTATATTTACGTATAGAAATGTTGTTTAGAAACTGTCCTGAATAAGTTCGCTTAAAGTTGGGGGCCGTTAGGTACTAGAAGAGGAACAGCATGACTAAACTAAAACTTACTTAAAAAAAGGCTATTGAGCTTGTTTTGAAACTAATGGCCACAAATATAATGTATGTAAAATTATCAACCCACAACAAATAATCGGCTTTACCAACAAAACTTTTATTTAAAAAAATATACCTACTCAGGTTTCTTCCTACCCTCCTCCGAACCTAATTTGGTTTTGATTTGGCTCTCTTCTAAAACCCGTCTTTGGACCCTTGCTCTACTAGATAAACGTTTAAATAGAATTCGGTAAAAAAGCAATTTTTACCTACGTATATTAGGCCCTTTCACGTCATCTCCTCATAAGCAGGTTGTAGTTAAACAGGAATTGCTGGACCGATTAGGAAAATGTGTAAAGCGCGTTGTAGCGCCTGTCAAGCCCGCGTATCTTGTCAGACTCATATGTTGTCAGATGATAAAGATTGGTGTTGACGGAGTGGGCGGATCAGGTTTTTGCCGGCATATCGGTTGCCGTCCGATAATCGCGAGCTCTCCTTTTTTCCTGGGCGTAAGTGTAACCAGCCCCTGGGGTGAAAAAAAGCATTCGGAAGAAAATCGGTGTCGACGCTTATCGAAGAAGATAAGAGATGGTCGCAGGTGACGGTCGTCGGCGGTGGGGATCGTAGAACGGGGAAGGGGCGTCCGACGGCGAGGGCGAACCCTTCAGTCAAACCCCGTCGCTTGTCATGTGAATGTCTCCTTTCCGAGTGTGCCCGCATCCTCGTGAATTCCGAACCCCACGTCAATTAAAGGTTAGTCCTTGGGTTTTGACAGGAACACAATTTTAACGCACTTCGGGGCCTAACAACATTTCGGTGATCGTCCAAAAACATCAATAATCTGTGAAAGTGATTTATAACAAGAGTGTCAATTTTTTTAAAGATAATGTATACGGAACACAAATACTTCACATCAACCAATACATACAATAAAAAATCCCTATTTTACTCAACCACCTTACTATTTCCACTTGATTTTTCCAGAAAAAAATTGTGTGCACGTCTATGCAAAAAATCTTACGATATAGTGTCGGTGAATAAAACACGAGTGAAAAAGTGTAAGAAAAAATATATTCCATGTGATCTGTGTCGCTGTCAAGAGTCATTCCAGGATGGAAAACAAAAGGAAGACGATGCCGAGGGATTAACGGGCGGCGTCTTTTCTGAGTCCGGACAACCTGCCCCGCCCTGTTTGTCTTATTATTTCGACTTTAATGCTCTGGTGACGAATAATAAAATCAATTAAAATTAATAAAAAAGACTGCCGGTTTTTTTAATGGCTGAAAATCCTTTCTGCACCGCGTACATCAAGTATGACTACTGTGCTCTCTTACACAGTAAATTGCATTTGTTTATTCTGAATTTTAAAACGGCCTTACAAAATTCGATTAATCGCGATTTTATTTTTGAACCGGTCAATAAAAGATCAAAGTGATTTTTCCGGCCAAGCCAAATTGTGCCGCAGTGGGTGTAAATTGAGCAGTCGGAAGTTGAAAGAGCGTCGCAACAAGTGGTCGAGAGGCTTCTGTAGGTTGCCTCAAACCGACCCGTAAAATGGAACGTTCTTCTACTTTCAAAAATAAACAAATTTTACGTATTGTTCCACGTGCCATTAATTCAAAACTTCAATCGAAACTTCACTAAAGCATTTTTTTAAGTACATTACCAATTTAGGGAAGAAAAATTAAATCATTCATAACAGAATAGCTTAGAAATATGATTCCGTTTTTTAATCTCAAATCGCTTTTTCAGGGGGTGTCAGCGTAATCAATAATAACATATATTAAATAAGTAAGAGTGATTAAAGTCATCCCGGTTCCATTAATTATACATTATTTTCTCGTTACTTATTTGTCTAAAATAATCAATTTAAATGCATTAGTCTTAAAATAGTTATAGAATGGCAAAAAATTATATTGTCCATCTTGTCATGATTTACTATTTACTTGTTTCTAATGTTGTTAAACTTTAGAAACAAATGAATAGTAAATCATAGCATTTTCTTGCCAATTTTACAAATATATAAGCTTTAAAATCATCGCTATCAATAGAACAGCATAGAAATACTCTCTTCCATCCATTTATGTGGTGTGTTTATATGGTCAATAATTACATATAAATATAGTTAATTAAATCGGTGAGAATAATTAAATTCCGTTTAGGTATTTAATGATACATTATTATTTTGATACATATTTTTTTAAATTAAGGAACTATTTCTAGAATGGCAGCAAGACAGAAAAATTCTTGAATTTATATCGAATATAATAAAGAGGACAATTAAATTGTTCAGCTTGAGATGGTGAAAATTTCATAAATAAATTTGTGCTTAAATAAATAGCAGACCAAATCATTTTTATATTATTTTTAAATTTAAAACGTTTAAACTTCAAAATCATCCATATGAATATGAACATTCTTCTTTAGACAATTAAGTAGGGTGTCAACATAATCAATAATTACGTATAATTGCAGGTAATTAAATCAACAAGAGTAATAAAATCCTACCTACGCTTATAATTATACAGTATTTTTTCATTACACATTTGTCTAAATTAATCAATGTAAACGAATAAATACTTTTAGGACGGAGAGGAAACCTGAAAAGAGGATCATTGATGTCATACGTTGCTAGCATAAAGGAAAATGATATTGTCTGTCTTGCTGTTCTAACAATTTTTCTAATTAAAGAAATAAACATTAAACTAAGTATTTTGTTACATTCTTTGCCAGTTTTGATAATATTATAGATTAATTATTGATATTATTATTGGATAACTTCCAAATCAATAAAACAGAATAAACATCTTTTTCAGTTAGTTGTTTGACGGTTTAAAATAATCAATAATTGCGTATTATAGTAGTTGTTTAAATCAATAGGCGTAATTAAATCCCACTTAAGTTTCAATTAATTACTTTTTTATTACGTCTAATTTGTCTAACAAGATATATCAATATTACATTTGAAATACCAAGAATTCTATAAACTGTACGGAATATCATGTAAATGGAAATTGGAAGTATCTTGACATGCTACTAGATCATAATTCAGAAATTAAATCAACCTGCTAATATCTTAGTAATTAAATAAATAAAATTCGAATTTATTTACTGATAAATTTTCATCGTTAAGCCTATAAATCAATAAAGATGAACAAATCTATTTAATTATATTGGTTACCTTTTTTTTGGACTGTCTATAATTTCTCTAGATATTCAGGTAATACAAAACTTGTCTAAAAAAGTTTTCTGGATGTAGTTGGTGGGGGGCGGAATAAAACAAAAAAATTGAAAGAAAATACCAAATTGATAAGATCTTAAAAGTTAATACAAACCTTTTCCAAAACTAACAAACCTATTAGTGTACCTAACTAGAGCTAGGGTATAGCAAAAACATATAAAATGTTTGAAAA
This sequence comes from Cimex hemipterus, assembly GCA_039619505.1. Classification (NCBI taxonomy): domain Eukaryota; kingdom Metazoa; phylum Arthropoda; class Insecta; order Hemiptera; family Cimicidae; genus Cimex; species Cimex hemipterus. The sequence goes on from CM077102.1 coordinate 35,149,829, forward strand.
TAATTCATTAATCCACAATAAAATAACTTGGGGCTGATAAGGGAAGGAATACTTTTACAAGCAATATTTAAAAATTATCGTTTCAATCTCTTTCTTTATAACAATACACATTTATAGCAGGAAGTCGTTTTTGTTTTTTCTTTCTTTTTTCTTGTTTTTGTGTTTTTTAAAAATCCTAACAAGTGGCCTAGTTCGTGGTTTGAATGTGCTCAGCGCCACGTCTTTTAAAATTGACAAACGTGCTTTCAACGAAAACATTTCGGTAGCATCTTCCTGGCCATTGTTTTAACGGAGGTGGCGTTTTAATCGTTTAACCTGAGTGTAACACCCTCGGAATTTCCAAGAAAAGGCAGACGTCGTTTAATCATTTTCGAATAACGAGTGTCAAAAAATACTTTGTCCACAGTAATTTACGTTACAAATCAAAAATAAACTTGCAAATACTGAGGTTATTGTAACACGTTTCAAAAATATGAGACTAGCCTAGGTGATTAATGGTAACACTGATTAATGGTAACAATAGTAAATTAATTTTTAGGACACGTTTAGAAGTGTTCTTACGTCGATATAAATTTAGTTTTTCATAAATAATTTGATAATAAAGTAGTGTTTTGCAAGAATATGCTAAACGATTAATAGTTATGTATATCTACTCGAGCAACCCTTGACATTTACCTAAACTGACGACCTATTGTTTAAAAAAATTTCAATCATTATATATATACAAGATAGATAGAGAAAGTTCCTTATATACATACTGAGCGTGCAATAATATATGGAAGTGTTATGTCTTATCTGTAGCAAGTTGAACACGTTGAAGAGTTGGAGAATTGAAGCGATGCCCAAACTTTAATTTATTCAAAGACAGATTTGTGCGGAAAACGTTGCCAAATGTTAAATTCATCTATGAGTTTTGATTCTCTTTGAAATATAATGTTCACTTAATTCACGATTTAAAATTGGTTTTAAAAAAATCTCGGCATTTATGAAATTTGAGTTGAGCTCTATGCGCCTTAACTTATATATAGTTGCGTACTAATTAAGAAAACATAAATAAACAATTATCGATACAAATATTTTATATCACATTTTATACTATTTATATTTATCCTCACTACCTCTCTCTCTCTTTCACTCTTTTTCTTTCTAGCTTTCACTTTCTTTCTAGAAATACATAAAAAAAATTTGTTTGAATTTCTCTCTCCCTCCCTCTCTCTCTCTCTCTCTCTATATATATATATATATATATATTTTAATCACCCGAAAAGCGTTTTTACGAATATATACTGTTAAAAGTCTAATGTGAAATTTTTACCAATATTATATTAAAGATATTAGGCACAAATTGTGTGAATAAAAACTAATTTATAAATATATGTTGTAAAAATAAAAAGATTTATGGAAAATGAAACATTTTAAACAATCCTACGCGATACGGTTTGTCGACCACCATCATAAAACTTGCAAATAGCCCTTAAAGTAGTTATGTTTAGTTTTGAGCTGTTGTATATCCTTTCTTCTCCCGTTGTGGAACGAGCACGCGATAGTCGACGAAACAATCGAACGTGATCGCGTGCGGTTTGTGATACAGGTGTGTGTGCATCCGTGCAGGAAGTGGCCGCTCGAATTATTGAACTCTATGGGCTAAATCGGACGGATTTAAGTTGTACAATCGGACTTCGGATTAATTCCGGTGTTTAAGTTCCTATAGAAAAAAACAAATGTGGAACTGTGTATGTTTGCACATGCTCGCGCGCTGATTGAGGGTGTACTTAGTGCGATAAGCCAGTGTTAAATCTGAAAAGGATGGTAAACAGTCTGGAGAGGAATTTGTTGAACATTTTTTACACCTTCTCCTCTCTCGTTCAGGCGTGGCTAAAATGTTTTTCCGTTTTAATTTTGAACACTTTTCTTGTATTATCGGTCATTGAAATAGGTTAAAAAATCGAAATTGCTTTTGAAATATATGCGAGTTTAAAAGAAGCGACAATCTTATCAAATTTAAATTAAATATGAATTACGTTGTATTTAAATTATATATTATATGTATATATATTATATGTGTATATATATATATATATTTATGTGTGTGTGTGTGTAAATACACATACATATATATACATATGTACTTATGTATACTATCAACCTAAGGCAAACGGAAGTTTTCGTCCCCAGAATGAGTACTCATTCTTCCTCGGGTTAATTGGTGAAGAGCCCTTCCATTCACGCTAATAAATTACGCCGCAATTCATTCACCCCGACTCAGGGTACTCGATATAACATTCATTCAATATTACTCACAACACAGAGAATTCCATTTATATTCATTCCAATAAATTAAATAAACACAACACCAGATACAAACATAGAAGTCGTATTACATTCACTTCCCTAGCGTACTCAATATTCTTCGGGATGTACAATAATAGAATTGTTTTTATTTACATTAATCCCAATTTAGAGTGTACCGTGAGTCAATTTTTCGAGTAATTGACTGTTAGTTAAAAATTACAGCGGACTTGTGAGAAACCATCGGCTCAACCCTGTACAAGAATATATATATATATATATATATATATATATATATATATATATATATACATA
>CM077102.1:35152832-35186159 GCA_039619505.1 Cimex hemipterus
TAAGAAAATGACGAGTGCGTTGGAAGCGTTATTAAATCAGGTAGTTTTCCTCAAATTTGCTGCCTTCTGAGACTAAAATTAGAAACTCTGGATTACTTTATACACTTTCCGATTTACACAATTTTCCACTCTTTTTGTAGTTCTGGCTGAAATAAAACACAAAAAATTAGCCCAAACATTTTGCCACCGTCATCTTCTTATTGAAAAATTAACGGGAATTTCAACGGTGCTATTAGATTTTCAGAGAAATATTTAGATTAAAAGATATCACGATTTTCCGACCCCAGGACGTGATATCTTTCAAAATCGATAAAAAGCGAAATTACTCTGAAATGGTTGAGAATCGGACCATGGACAATATGAACTTTTTTGTTCATTTTAGGGTGAAGAATCTCCTGGAGAAGTTTGTAGCACGAGTAGCAATTCACCCTGTATATACATACATACACACACACATATATATATACGTACATTTGATCAGAACCTACTAAGTAAATGAATAATTTAATTAACCAATTGAAATTTTTATATTACATTTAAATTCAAAATCCAAAATTTAACTTTGTACTGCTGTTCTATACAATCCGTTTAAGATGAATAAATAGTTATAATTTATTGGTTTGTTCACGGAACGTAAAGTTTACATCCGGTTTTCTAAAATACATTTCTTTCTCTGTCATGGTCAGAGAGACGGTGCATTATGATTTTCTCAAGAAATTGCTTGGTATTGGAATAGTTACATAAATTAGAACAATGTTGATTTATTCTGTGCAGGAATGTTCCACTCAACCTATGCTGTGGATTCTGTTCATTATCGTACACACTTTTTATCAAACCACGGTTTGTTCCATTTTCCTGCAATTCATACACTGTCCTCTATTTGATTGTCTTAAAGAACAGTCCTTTTGGGGTGGATTGGCAGCTTTTCAACCATTTACACTCGACTTTATTGAATAATAAGCGAAGCATAAAACGAATAACAGTGATATTTAAACGGCACCGAATCGCCAGCTTTGAACAATTTGATATAAAAATCGAGAGAAGTATCCAGCGTCAAAAATTCCTATTGTGTTCTGTTAAAAAGGAAAGACTACAGCGTGAGAAATTTGTTGTAATGTATGCTTAAAAACGACAGAGGAGCCGCATTAGCATTCATTTTACATGTACGTTTTAACGGGTCGGCCTCATTAAATTTTTGTCGCGTACTTATTTCAAACAGGACCCGTGAGCAACGATAATTCCAATCCATAAAAAATATAGTTATATATTAATATCCATAAATATAATCTGTGGATCTAACAAGAATGCTTTTTTAATGAAAAAAACCATGCATTCTAGCAATCAAGTCATGCCATACACTGCAAATAATAACTTATTTCAATTCTTATTATGTAAGATCTTGATTGAATGAAAAAGTTAGTGTCACGAGTGGAATTCGAACTCATAACCGTCGGCTAAATACGGCGCTGCTCTAACCACTTGAGCTATCGTCATTTCGATCATCAACTCCCCATCTCAACTTACAACCTTTCGAATTTTCCCACTTTTTGCCATTTTTCAAATGTTGTATAATCAGGATTATGAAGTGGCCACGGGTAGTTGTTAGTGAAGCTGAAGGATGTGGGTTCGAATCCCACTCGTGACACCAACTTTTCATTTCAACCGCGACCTTACATAAAAATATTAATTAATTGAAATAAGTAATTTGGTCAATTAGACCACTAAACATAAATTAATATAAATAATTGCATTATTCATTATTGACTAAGCACTGCTACAGTTTATTTGCTTTGAAATTAATGAAATTATTTAAATATACTCATTCAATTACAAATAAAACTCAGCTGATTACTGATTTATATAAACTCAAATGTGCATATGCATGTATTTATGCACATACGTGTACAAAGTTGAGCCTATTACTTCTTTTAATTTTCAGTATATTACAGTATATTACCTACAGGACTCGAGAATCACCCACTATGTGTGTTGGCAGTCATTTCAGCTCCCAAACCAATCACTTCCAAAATCCAAATCTGTTCACAAAATTATCATCTCTTAAATAATTTTTTTAAATTTACATACATGATACTTACACGAGGGTCGGTGAAGTTCACAATATTCCGCCATCGGATGTCGCACACTGCACTTTCACTCCAATAAATAAATTCACGCTCAGGAACGGTAAGAATACAAAACGGTCAATATTATGTACAATTTTCTCCAAAATTCGGGACAAAGGACCCAAATTCTCATGGGTGGCATTGCTGCACGCTTACTATATGGAATGAAGGAATTGCAACATTAAACTAGGTGGACTAGAACAGGTCGAGCAACATTTCTGTAAATTCCGGATGCATACTCGGGCTTGAAACTATTATCTTTCTATTTATCTGCCAACTGTTAAGAGATGAAATTCAAAATGTAACAAAAAATATTATTTTCAATTTTAGCTAAAATATCGAAAATCCCCGTATACAACTAATACACAGTACATTTTCGTCCATCTACCTAACCTCGCTATTTTTGTCTATCTGACGTATCCCAGCTTCTCGCTATCATCAGTCATGGATCTGAGTTGATCAATGTCAAATTGATCGCTTAATATGTGACTGGGTCAATAGGTCAACACAAAAAAGGTAGTCAGATTAAAATGCGTTATCAGAAACTTTTGTTCTCGCCCAGCTTATTGTTTCTTACGCACAAATTGTTGTCAATCATGTTTATTATGGCATTCCCATCTCCAACATAACAACCAGTGCCGATACTGTCCATCATATCAAACTTATGATTAGGGACTATTAATTAAATGACACAGGCCAACCAATGAAGATACTGCGATGATATCCAGTTTAAAAAATTTAAGTTTAATTGAAAACATTTTACACAACAACTACTACAATAATACACAATAAACATAATTATTAACTTCATTTAATTATTCTTTATGTAAGGTATTTTTTAAGATAAAAAAGTCCGTGTCACGAGCGGGATTCGAACCAACGATCTCCGGCTAAACACACCATTGATCAACCACTTGAGCTATCGTGACTTCATCCACTCGGACACTAACTTCCCATGTCAACCCAACCTTTCGAATTTTCCCTCCTTTTGCCATTTTTCAATTTTTATCTCAACCAATAACTTATATAAAAATTAGTTAATTGAAAGATGTTATTTGACCAATCGGGCCATGAAATCTAATTGGTAACATAAAAATCTCATAGCAAAAGACATACAATTTTTTTAAACAAACTACGAACAAAACGTGGCAGTAAACAACAATTCGAAAACTATTAAGACGAAATCACGAAAGAACGTATAGACATTTGCCTTTCTTTTAGTTCTTAACCATTTATTGTTGTTAGGACACTATTAATGATCTGCAAAATTGATACTTTAATTCTTAAATCAAGCCAATTGTTGGTTGACCGGGTGGAAACAATTTTAATTGAAAAAACAATGCAGGAGTGGTCACTGACTAACTAAAAAAAAAAACTCATAGAAATGCGTTCGTGACACAGACAGAGGCACATTAGTGACATGGGAACAGCGTTTATTAGCCTTGCAGATGAGTTGGCCTAACGGAAGGCTGTGGCGCATTTCCTTCCTCCGGACATAAAATATTTCGTGCAAATTCAAAAGCTATTAAGCCCCTCGCGGGGCTTATTTCACGCGGGGAAATTGCCCACCGAACGTGATGCGATCTCCAGGGAGGAAATAATACTCGTGGCCATTTACTTAGACATGATCGGAATATTTATTTCGCTAAATTGCTATTGCGCAATGCTAAGAACCACCGGCGATTTCATTACCGGCCTTTTAACGTTTTTTGAATAAGACAGTGACGTAAAAGGCGTCTTTTTAAATAAACGTTACAGCCGACCGTTTACCCCAACCCATATCGGAATTTTGCCAGATAAATACATCTTAGAATTAAAGTGCTAAAAACACCTCGCAAGCAGGTTTCATGAGTTCATCCATTCGTAAAGTAAAGCCCCATAGGCGTTTAATATACGCATTGCAATGTAAGATCCAATTTGTTCAAATGTCAACTTACCATCACACGCGTAAAAAGTGTATAAATTGGTTTGCCATCCTCTTTGTAAACATATGAGCTTACGCTGACAAGTTTTAAGCCTATTCATACAAAATCATCCGACAATATGCTCCCTTCAATGGTAAATATTGAGCCTATGCCAAATTAGCATCTTAGCCAAAACCGTTAACATACACATCATTATCTCAATACACTACCATCTAATCGAAATTTGTTCGATCCTGTGATTATACCACTTCCATCAGGACCTTTGCCACCTTTATCAAAAGGTGCCGAGGAGTTTTTGCATAATAATTTCACTTCCTAAAATCATTAACAAATTTATTTTTATCCTTGATCAGATAGCAATAACCTAAAAAATGTAATATTCGGACTACATGGAGGGTGTGAAAGGAATAAAGTAGTTCTTGTTATACATGCGGGCCTAGCTCAGCCAACTTCTTAGAACGAAGCTTAACAAACAAATCTGCCTATCACTGAAAATATTGTCAATATAATTTCTCAATGTTTACGGTAGATCTCAGAGTTCATATACCATCCATCAGCACCTTGTCAAATACCGTGAACTGAGTAGAATCTGGCATACGTTGAAGGTCGTATTTTTCAAGGACTCTTCACTTTTAAATTCATGGTCTAGGACGTCTTCATATTCAATTTAAATAATTTTATGTGTTGCTCTAGAAATTTATATATAAACTTTGTCCAATTCTTTCTTAATATGACGACAATTTAGTGATCAACAAATAGCTTAGTTAGTGCTTCTTAATTACAGGTAAATATTACATAGAATTAGGGATGGTTAGGGGTTAATTAATAGAGATACAGTTCTTGGAAATGATCCATTTGATAAAACCGATTGGGATACACCGTGCTGGTAACGACGACCAAATAGTAATGGTGATGATTTATATGTCATTGTGTATACGTCAAATAAAAGTAGAACTGGAAAATAACAGTCAATTCTTGTTTTGTTCAATAACTGCACAATATCAAACCATGTCTTCCACTTGAAAGTAAAAAGTGCAGGGACCACAAAACGTGCATGTATAATGTGCTTACAAGGAAGGAGGGGATCGGCATGCGAAGTAGGAAGAGTCCTCAGTGAAAAGTCTATTTTTATCCCGTATAATTACTCCTGCTAATGCCGGGTAGAAGAGGGCGGAAGAATTGTCAATAAATCTTCCTCTCGATCGTCCTTCAGATCGTTAAGGTGGATCTGGATCAATGGATGGGCGGGCGGGTTACTCCCGTTGCAATCTAATCCGTTTAGCGGTCGGCCAGTGTGTAATTTAGACCTGGCTGTCCTCCGAACGTAAAATTGCCATTTTCCCCCTAGTGCCCCTAGTGAAATGGAAAAACGGCAAAGGTTGAGTGGTTGGGGGATCGGTAGAGATCGGACTAGAGAAAAATTCGTGAGAAAAGATTCACCCTTGTGATACCCCCTATCACCCTGTCTTAATGAGACCCTCTAGCTTTTCCCCCAAACGGATTTACGGCGCTTCTTTCCACGTTTGATTGATTTTTTTATACGGACACACGCTCCAGAATAGACAGAGACAAATCATTCGGGAGTTTTTATTCGGCTTTTCCCCCGGTCTACTCTGAGACCAGGTCATCGACGCCCAGCTAGTGCCACTACCACTACCTCCAAAGAACATTAAAAAATATTCTACATTCTTCACTTATTTTTGCGCTTTAATACATTACATTAAAAACATCAAGCTGAATATGGCTACTGTTCACATTTTTTCGAAGTGAATCAAACATTTTACGCCTCTCTGGGCTGCGTTGGTTTCTAAAAATGGGCTGGGAATAAATATTTCTAACTTTTGTGCTAACAATCTAATGCTACTGAATGAACTGTGCTCTTTACGCAACTCAAGGGTAAAGAAAAATATTTTTCACTTTGTGGTTGATTGCTTAATTTCGTTTGAATATCGTCTTCAGCATGAAGGTATCGCAGCCTTAATCGCGTTTTATTTTTCCTAGATCCTATCCTGATCAAAAAATCACAATGTAGGTATCAATTGAATCAACAGCTCAATTGGTGATAACGTTTCAAATAAGGATAAAAAATAAGTTATGTGTTATTTTCCTTGAGCTAAGAAATGTTAAGCTGATTTTATATTCACTTAAATTTTATAATTTATTGTTATTGGTAATATAAAATTGCCATACTGTACATTCGTAATATGAGTCTGTTTTTTGTATAAGAGAGAAAAATTAATAACTTAACAAATGGAACAAGATGTTCTAGAAAAATATATGCATGCAAACAAATCAAGACACAAAAAAATCATGAAACTGTTTTACACTTATGTTTCTTGTCCTGCTAATTTCAGAAACGAGTTAGTAACACTACAAAATATTCCACATCCCTAATAAACTGTTGCGATTTTGCTCTCTCTGAATAGATTTTTTACCAATTATCGGAAAATTTAAATCGATTAAAACAAATGTACATATATTTACATTAATATACATATACCGACATGGAAAAAATTCTAGAATAAACGTACGATTTGTTTTGACTTAGGTGCTTTAACCGTTCCTCGATGTAAAATAAAGACATGCCGACCTGAAGGGCGACGGAACGAGGCCATCAATAAATTAGCCGGCCAAGGAGGACGTTCAGATAACATTTATCAGCGCCCCTCATGCTTAGTGCAGATTGTAACTGCTTTAATGTTAAAGCTGCCATAAACAAAAGACCATATATTTAAGAATAATAAGTCGATATAATAAAGATATAGTCTGCAATAGAATCGTGATAACATTAGCATTTTTGCCGTGTATCAGTATTTGTTTTATGTTTACTTCTGTTAATGCACCTCTGGCACACCCAGTTACAAATTAATGGCATATTGTTGACTGTCAAGACTGGATGATAATTTGGTGGTACGTTTAGTAAATATGGTGAGTTAGAATGAACGAATCTTTGCGTGTGACGTAAACGATTTTAGCCAGCTTCAGAAGCAGATTTTCATTGCTGCTGCATTTTATCTTGTTAAATTCGTTTTTAACAATTTAGCCCAATTTCACTCGAGACACCAATCCCGTAAGAAATTCCCTGTTTTCAATGCGCACAATTATAAATACTGCCTTTTAAATAATCAGAAACCTACGGGCATGGCTAGCCAGCATTCACAAAGTTCTGAAAATGGGAACGCACATGTTTGTTTTGAACAGGATAAAGAAACATCTCAATCGGTGTGCTAGTCGAGGATGACATTCTTGAAGTTTGTTCCTTTTTTTTTCTCAAAACTTAGCAGTTCATTTCTGGCGCACTCAATCCTGGATATCTTCAAAGTATGACCAACCTACGAAACGATGGAACAAACGGTGCATTGAGCTCGGGTGTTGGTGAGATCTTGAACAGAATTCGCAATCAGCATAATTGGGCATCTGGTTTAGTAAGGGACTGTCAACAGATGAACACTGTCGATAGTCTAGAACCGATAGAGACGACTGAACATATTCTATTCAAATGCCCCACAATAGTTACGAAAAGGCTATTATACCTGGGAAAGCCGTCCTTTACCCTACAGACCTCTCAGAAGAATTCTTTGCCTTATAAAAGTATAAAAAAATCTACAAGGACGATTGACAGCTTTTAACAGAGATCGGCACAATATAAAGTTAAATGCTAAATAGAATCTCTGCTAATCCAAATAGGATTTCGATCTGTATATGCATGTACAGAATTAAGCATATTACTTCTCGCAGTTCATCGCCAAATCGAATCATCAATAAATCACCGGCGGGCCTCGAGAACCACCCATCTCGGGTGTGTTGGCAGTCCAACTTAGTCTTATCCGTCAACCACAAAGTCGGGATCCTTGTGCTCTCGAGGGCAATTTTCAATACTCAACTCATGCAGTTCCTAAATCCAAACCCACTCACACTCTCACTCATCCTAAAATATATTATTTCCGATTTCCATACCATTTACTCAAATATCGTGGTTCTTCACATATTGTATAATTAGCTTAATAGACGTAGAGAATAGAGTACGATTCCGCCATCCGCCTTTTTAAACTACACATGCACCCAAAAAATGCATTCAACCCACGCTACTGACACAAAATTATCTTTCCTGTAAACAATAGAATAACCTGTATCGTCCATAAATCGAAACAGATGACCTTGAAACATACTGAAACCTGGCTGACGATTGACTTACATGAGGTTACCTAATTTCTTTCTTGTCTATGCATCTTAGGCATTATGGAAGAGAAATATTGTACATTTACATTGAACAAACAGTCAGTGTAGATCAATAATAACTACCGATTTCCGTATCAAGTCAGATCAAACTTAGGCAGCAGTTTGATCTGGAATCCGCACACAAGACTTATAAGAATAATTCATTTTGTCAGTCAAAACTCAACCCACTTAATAAAAAACATTACTGTGACCATTTTGGACTTCAGAGTGGAGCTAAGCCATCCAATATCAACAAGGAGCCTTCTAATCGAGATACTGGAAAATGACAAAAGATACCGATAGTTCGTGTATTTGAAAATTACTTTGACCACCTTCAGGAGGAACCTAAAAAATAAACAAAATTAATCCATCCACAACTGGAAAAAAACAATAACAATAATAAAGAAAAGAATAATATTCTCTCCTATAATGTAGATCAATTCCACTTACTTACTCTATTTGAACTGAACTTTAACTTACTTCCTCAGAGACACAGACTAAACCCATATTCTTAACCAAATAAATTACTGTATGTACATATTTTCTTTACTTACCTAAATTTACTTTTCTGATCCGAGTTACTTGACCAGACATGATAGACGTTTTCCTATTTCTCATAATCGTATCAACTCCAGCGGAAATTCTTCTTTTGACAGAATACGTTTTTTTCAAGGTGATACTCGTGTGGACAGTTAGGCGTGCAGCAATAAATCTCTCTGTTTAATTATTACTTTTATACTGAACAGTGGTAAATCATTGAACATACAATAAAATTGCTTAACAGTTATATTTTTAATTCGTTCGTGTATTAAACAGAGGTTTTGACTTCTTTACTAAACCGCTCGCGTTAACGGACTTTTGGACAATTCATAATGCTCATATTCAACACATTAATGTTGTAAATAGATAAAGTCTCCCCATGTTATAATTTAATGTTTTAAATTTAATCTAATTCATCTGTCGGAATCAGAACATATTTTTTAACCTACCGAGCTTACGCCTTAGGGAGTCTTGAATTATGCATATATGACACTTTATCTCCGTAATCATGATGCAATTTATTGATATATGTTATAGTTGGATCTGGCCCACGTCTCAATGTGTCTCAAATGATAATTATAAACATATGAATATTATGTTAATTTAAAAAAAATTATAATGACTTCTTTACTGTGTCCACACCCCAATTTTGTACCACACAACCCAAAAAAGATTGACGCATACAATTAAAACGTCATAAATTATTCTTCATTTTTGTGAAAAACATGATTTAAATATAAAAAACAACCAATTTATGGTTATTACAATTTTTACACAATTCAGGTAAAAACTTACCAATTATAATAACCATAGTATTAATAAATGTGACTTAAAAATTGTCCTTAACCCTGTAAAACCCGGGCAAACCACTAACACTAAGTCCTTCTGCTCCGGGAGGACCCATGTTAGGAGGACGCGACCAAAGCTGGCACTCAATTTGTCATCGGGTTAAGGTGAACAGGCCTCGGGGCCATCGTCGTTTCATGCGACGTGGAGGGTTTTTGCGATGGCAAGTAGTGGAGAGGGCTTGAGGAATAGAGATTATGCTGGGTTGAAACTTGAGAGCGGATCACTTCTTTGACGAATGAAACGTTAAGGTCATTGTAGATGGTAAGGTTGAAGGCAGGAATGGAGATTTCCTTCGAAGTCTTTTGTTCGGAATGCTTGGATTCGTTGGACGTCAGATCGAGTGCCCCCATAGTTGCGTATGTCCATTAAAAATTCCAAGTATTTTTGATGTCCTCATTCGAAGTAATGTGTAAATGTGTGTAATCTCTACAGAGATTGTACCAACATCTCCGTTTTCGGTCAATTTGAAATTTGAAAGATATTTGACTTCGTCTTCACTCCTCGTATATATTATCCAATTATAAATACTTAACATAAAGACATTAATGAAGTTTCGACTACTTTTGGAGTGTTTATTCATGTACTCAGACGAATTGGTTTAAAAAAATCGACTTTTCTGGCGATCAATTGATCAAATGGACAGTTCAACGTTCGGTTTTTGATTGTTGTCACTTCTGGCAGCATAACTTTTTGTAATGGTGGATACATCACACAACAAGTGTATGTTTACATTACACTTAAACCGAAGATTTTCTGTTTTAAACAGTTTGCCCTAAGAATCGTTTACATATAAACCGGTATATAATGTTAACTTTCCGTCTTTTTATTTCCTCCTAGGTTGTTTTCCTGTTTCTTTGCAAGGGGGATAAAACATAACCAGATGCATCCGTTGCCAGAAAATTAGAAGCCGTTCTTTCCCTCTCCTGCCTCATTTATCATCCGATTGGCTCATCGGCCGTGTTCCGCGTGCTTCGCCCAGGACGTCTTTGGACCGCTATTTTCGTGTCAAGAGACGTTCACATTAGGCGTGAGCTAGCTAATTATAGGAAGAGCGAACTTATTCTGGCGGCAGGCTATAGCTATCGACATTTTACATTAGGGGGCCGTTTTTTATTTCTTTACACACATTATCTTGTTTCAACGCTTAGGCATTTAAACCCGCTCGTGTAATTAGATCTACACCTATAAGTAAGTACTTATTTTTCAACTGATCTTTTTAAATATTGAATAAATTCAATGAAATATTTCTTCACGTCAAAGTCAGATCATAAACTTCATTACGGGTGAAAATGTTTTTAAATGCTTGCCAGGTTGGAGTGAGTTGAAATGACAAACCATCGAGAAATTATCCCACGATAGGATCCCGTCATTGCAAACTTTCCAAGGACTTGAACTTTCCTGCAATGAAAATCGTGTGGGATAATTGTCAACTAGTAACAATCCTACATTATATTAAGAGATTGTACAACTATCATATAAAAACTTAATCCTACAAGAAAATAACCTTTTTAAATACAAAATTTTGTAAGTTATTTGTTGGTAATAGTTCAGTAAGCATTGAATCATGTTAGAAAAAGCGATTAAATCGTATAGGTGTTATTAAAGTCAAATCCAGAAAATTCTTATATCCCCGCATTAATATACGTGTTTTTACTTTATCGCTTTACATTTCTTAACATGCAAATTCAAATATTGAAACTTTATTGAGCAATAAAAAATGTAAATGGGCAGCAGACTAAAACAGCCGACATTTAGAATGTAGATTCGCTTATTTCCGGCCTTGTCAGACGCCAGTCGGCTTTTCAAAGAGGACTTGACGGTATTTTCTGTTAAATAGACAGGGTTATACATGCAACCTGCGCTAATATTGTTAAGTGTACTGTATTATCATGTTTATATATACAGATGAACAATGATTTACAATAATAAAAGTAAAAACATAATATGTTGGGGGGGGGGCAATCTGTTCCTTACTAGCCCCTGCCTCTTAAACAAATATAGAAAATACACGTAGTTTTCTAAGAAGCAAAGAAGAAGAAACGTCTATGTTGGTTCACCCAAATCTTAAACTTATTTTTGAAACATAGAAAATAAATAATGACATCTTCTTTTTAAGAAGCATTGCAGACTTTTTTTCAACAACAGTAGGGGTATTTCTGCGATATCATTAATTGAGTTAAGTAATCAAAACTGTTGGGCAGGTCTGGGAGATTGATTTAATTTAAAAAATGACTGCTTTATTGTAGTTAACGGTGCTTACTTAGTCGCTCCTTCTCTTAGCATTGTTATCTCTATATTGCCTAACCAATATGTTAACCTTGATTGTAAAAAAACTAAGCGTGGAAAATAATAAATGGCGTCTCCCCTTTAAGAAGTATTATATATTTTTTTCTCCAAAAATAATAGGTGTATTCACTTAAAAATTGCTAATTGTGTGCCGATAGGCTTTATGAGGCAAGTGGATTTTTAAGAATCTAACTGCATTGTCGAGAAGCTAGGTTGTTATTATTATTATTATTATTATTATTAGTTTTTAAGGGCGTTTTAACGGCTAAGCTACCTAACATCCAAAAATTCTATTTTAGGTTTGCTATATCTCTTCTGAGTGCTATAAAACTCTGACTCCAAAGATTCACTCGTAACCTAATTTATCCTATTGCCATCCAAGCTTTGATTTTCTTTTCTTAATTCTTAATTCGGAAGGCCAAGTTACAATAAAATTATAAAATTTATTTCTGTTACTTTTTTTTAAAAATTAAAATTGTGAGTTTTTTTTCATAAATTAAAATTTCCCCATAGGCTTGTATGGCTAATAATAATAATAATAATGGAGTCAGACTAGCAACAATCTCAGCGTGATTAGCTCATCTTTATCCTTTTATTCTTCCATTCAAGTATGATAACTAATTCTACATAACAATAATAAGAAACAAAACACAATAATATTTCTTTTTTTTTTTTTTTTTTGAAGGAGCTATTTTTCTTATTTAAATTGCGATATTGGGCATTGTACTGTATTACCCCGCAATTTTTATTATCTTCCATTTTATTTTTCCGCTCCGGCAGCCTCAAAAGCTTCTGAAAAAAGAAATCATGCACGCACAACTCTTATGCAGACATTAGCAGGCATTCAATGGTAAAATGGGAAAAGGCCTAAATTTCATTGTAAATTCCAACAAATTTGAGAAAACTAGCTAGGTTGTTATTTCGCAAATGGTTTTAAAGCTAGGCATTTATTTTTATTAGTTACTCATAATGAAAATATTCTCACAAAACATCAAAAATTATGTCGGAACAATGAAAAGGCTGCCAGAACAGGGTAAAATTCAATTACAACAAACGATTGCCAACAAGGCACTTTTAAACAAATACATCTATCATCTCTACCATTTTGCTTACCTCTGACATTTAAATACATTCAATCGTTAATATCCTCTAACAAGAACTTGACAAACTTCTCGACATCATATGAATAACCTTTCTGAACGCTTTAGCACATTTAGTAGATGGACATCTCGAAAGGTGAAAAATATGAGTTATATTCACCTATTCTTAATAGCGCGTTAACACATTTAACACCTTATATTACGTAAATATCCTATTTGTGATATCTTATGCTCCAGGATAGAAAAAGTAAGGTTTTAGGCGCAGTAAACTCTGAATCCTTTGGTACCTTTTCATGGGAAACCATCCTTTGAAACCACTGGTGAACATGATGCTCATGTCCTAGCCTACTAAATGGAAATGAATCGTTTCCTGAGGCACGGCGGAAACAGTTTGTATTTGCAAACGGGTCATTGTTTGTTGAACCAGTACGTGCTCCTGTTCGAGACCGGGCCAGTCGCGTATTCCGAAATTCCGCCGTCCCCGGATATCCTTCTTCGGCTCTGTACCGTCTTAAATCAGGATATAATGGCCGATTCTCCCGTCGTCTGGCGGAGGCAAAGTGGGAAAAAAAAGGTCGGCTTCCTCGGTCCCACGGTAGCTTTCTTGATTTATCACGAGTGATTCATTCTGCGGCTGGGTACATTACACGCCCAAAGTCAAATCAAGGCCTCAACACTTTCAACGCAGACGGCCTTGGTTTACCGTAAAACATGTAATTGTTAACAATTTGTCTAAAAGCCTCACCGGTCGCCACCCCTGGATCAATATTAGGAGAAAAAAGGCAATTCCCCTGGAGAAAAAGCTGAACAATTTTCAACCTCCAAATGAGCACTTGGCTAATAACTTACAGTTGTATAAGGAAGAAATGTGGCCGGTAATCGTCCATAGAAAGATCATATCCGTGATTTTTAACCAAGTCTCCCTTCTAAAAATGATTGAAAAAATGATGAAAAGTGGAAAAATATATAAATTACAACAACAAACAGCGTTCTGAAATAACACGAACAAACATAAAAATACTAATGGAAAAAGAAATTTCTTGTACAGAAGCCATTTAACTTGCTATTACTCCAAATTTAATCACACACAGGCATTTATTTCTCGGTCTTTGTGAAAATGCCTGACTTGTTTGAACAAAAAAGGACTTATACACGATTAAGCACACAGATGAAAATACACAAAGTTACCAGTGAAATACGAAATACCATATTTGACAGACAAACGACATGATGTGAACCAGCATAGTTACAAATTAAATTTTACAGTATTATCTTTTATAATTACACGTCTACGCTAAATTAATACTTATTTTAATATTAAGTAAGTAAATAACTACTATTAATTTTAAATAATTTTATAATTATTATTTTACGAATTTACTTTATTTAAATTTAGACCTCAATATGGCAAATGCCGAAACGCGTTTGACATACCAAACCATTGAGGATGGAAAAGGAACATAGTCGGTAACGACGAATTACAAGTTCGTCACACTGCAGACCACAAGGAGCAATCTCATTAAAATTAAGTTAACCATGATTATTTAGAAATCTTGAGATGCGATCTAGTGTGAAGTAGGTTTTAGAAAAATATTTTCTTTATCGTGCGAACGTTTCGATCTTTGTTGAGATCATCTTCAGTGCTCAAAGGGTTTGTTCACTGTGTAAATGTGTCATTCTTATGTGTCGTATTGAGAGTGCCCACCTCATCAAATTATTATTTAACGGTCACTAAACACCAGACGTAAGTTAATAATTTTTTTAAGTTAAATAAATGTGTTAATGAAAGATGTGAAATTCTGTTGTGAATAGAACATACAAAAAATACGTCAGTGATCAAACATGCTTAATCTATAGAGACACTGTTTTAAAATATGTTATATTCAAAAACTTTTCTGAGGAACGTGTGTTATTTAATAAACATTTAACATCTGACTTCGGTTTACTACTCATTTCTTTTAGAATTGAAGTGTTCACGTAAAAATGTGAATGGAAAGGTTAAGTTAGAATTAAAATGGAAAGATTAAAAAGGTGGGCATAACAAGATAAAATTGAATTTCATCGAATGATGTCCGTAAAAAAAAAATTTACAATAAATTAGCACCCCGCCCTTCGAACTTATTTCATAATTATAAGGTACTAAATTAATTAATGTTAACTAATCAAAATCAAAAAGAAAACATTTTCGAAAAGCAGGTGGATAACATTTTTTTGTGGTTTAACATGTCATCTTGAAAAGTATGTTTTTGTGTCGTAACAGATTTGAACTTATCTATCGAATAAATAAATTTTAATACCAACCTACAGAAATAACAACGAGTATTTTAGTTATTATAATTTCTAAATTTATGAATTTAGGCGAAATTTTATTTTTATTTACAGTCTAGTTTTCTGTGTTTGTATTTTTGCATTTTTATTCGGATTTATTTGCAAACATTTTTGAAAGGGACTTTGTACTTCAAGAATTATGTCAGCCCCAAAATTGACCTAGCCCTGAAGAAAACAAAAGGAAAACATCACAACTGAAAGATTAATGTAAAATTAAAAAGTTGAATATTTACTTAAATAAAAAAGTCACTAATTCAACTTTATTAACACAACCACAAAAGCATTTCCACTTAAATCGAAATTTTAGTTAAAGTTGTCAACTTAATATTTTAAATTAAAATACAAAGCCTCACGTTTTTCCTTAACTATTCTCTCTTTAAGAAAAGTGAAACAACCCCAAGAAAATTAAAGAACTAATAAATCAGAAAAGAAAGGCTAGGAGAAGATGGCAACAATCAAGAGACCCTGCAGACAAAAACACAACAACACGGCTCAAAAACTTAAATGAAAGCTAAAAATACTGCAAGAACACAATCAGTTATTATTAAAACGAATAAAACATATCATGGAAAAAAATAAAATCATTCCTGACCACCTATTTGGATTCCAAATAAGACGTTAAACAATAGACCAAATTCACCGAGTAACGGACGTATAGAAAAATCACTTGAAGAAAAACAAATTGGTTCTGCTATCTTCTTTGATGTCTCACAAGCTTTTGACAAGGTCTGGCACGAAGGACTCATCAATAATCTAAATGGTATGCTACAAAAGCAGTATGCCGATATTATCAGTTCCTACCTAACAGACTGTTAAAATCAAACAAGAAGATTAGTATTCAAAATTAAAAATAATAAATGCAGGAGTGCCACAAGGTAGAATATTAGGTCCACTGCTTTACTTGTTATACACCAATGATTTTGCGAAAATAGATGGAGTAAAAATTGCAAAGTTTGCAGATGACACAGCCGTGATATCAGTAGGACCGACTATCACCCATTCAACCAAAATCCTCCAAAATGCATCTAATAAGATAATGGACAAAAAAATGGAAAATCAAGCTAAATCAGCATAAATGAGCTCATTTAATCTTTATAAACAAATGCGACCATGTTCCGTCGTTCACAATCAATGGAACTACTACACCATACAGCAATATAGCTAAATATCTGGGAATGACCTTAGATGCCAAGCTGAGATGGAAAGCACACGTAAAGAAACAAAAAGATAGAAATACATTTAAGGTATAGGCAACTATCTTAAGAGGTTGAGGTAATGTTTAAACATTAAACACTAGTACATTTTAACTTTTTCTAATAACTTCAAAATAAAACGGCCGTCTGGGTATTTCATCATTAAGACCTTAAAAAGCTTTTTTGTTTCAAAAGTAGATATCAGTATTGTCCTTGGGCCATACCCCCCATTCACATCATGCTAATTTGAAAGATCTAATCATTTAAAGTGACAAGAACAAAGATAGTGGACTATCGCAAAATAGTCAAAGGGTCAGACTCGCCCAAACTTAACCTTTTGCCTATAGGCTTTAATTTCGGTTGGCGGTCGCAAGGCCGTATGAATAACAAAGGAAAAGGCGTCTTCCCGTGGCTTGCACTATTGCGCAAATCCGGTGATTTACGGCAATTTATTACGGACTCCCTGTGGGCGGGTCAGAACGAATTTTATCCGGGGAGAAGGCCTTCTCGGTGTAGGAAGTGGTCGAAAGACGTTTGTGGATTTAACACGGACCTGTTGCGGCCCTGTGCACGCTTTCTTAGCACAACCTTGCAGTGCTGCTCGCTGCACATCCAGGCCGCGCCCAATGTCACCGACCACACCGTTTAATTGCGATGCTGAGCCATCTCGAGGAAAACTCGAGGAATAGATCTCGCTCAATACTCCTCAATCCAAAGATCGATCGAGTTCGATTTACAGACAGAAATGAATGAGGTGGTCATTTTAAAGTCCTAATTCCCAGAAATTATAACCATGGTGAAAGTAACATCTCTCAAACTTGGGATTATTTTACGGATGGTTCTCACATTAAGGAAAGAGGAAGTGTTGCCCCTAAATCACACCTAAATTGTCAATGACCCTCCCATACACTGAAAGCAGATATTTTCCTATTCCGTCTCATCAGAACTCCATATAATATACAAATCTAAAAAACTGTTCATATTTTTATATAAAAAACCATAATTTATCATCAGAAACTACTTTGGTAAAACAATGCAATATCTCAAAATTATAATTCGCAGATTTCCACTATTCAGAGAAAGTCCTGCTTCAAGCTTCCAAAGAAATTCGCGTTTGTTTTTTTTTGTTTTGTTTTTTGTATTATATCTATATTTTTACAGCATTGTAAATTTCTGGAAATAAATGAGGTTGTCACGTTTTTAAGAAAGGTAATGCCACGAATATCAGTATTCAAATGTTGTGCATAGATTACATGCGCACTCTACCATCTACTGAAAATGGCAAATTGCCAAAACCAGTCTGGCACGCAAAACAAGCGAGACTGGACGTACCAGACTGTCGACATTTTGACTTATTCGTTTTTCTTTTCGAATAGTTCTTACCAAACACACAGACGAAGCACAACAAACTGAAAGATTACTAAATGCTAAACGCATCTGACAGGCCAAACTAGCGAAACTAGGAAGAATATGACAGGATGACAGAATTTTGACTAATTTTCAGTTTGAGCGGTCCCCACAATAGAGAAAACGCACAGACCAATAACAAGACATACCATTGATTAAAAGCTTAAATGCGTCTGACAAACTATACCTTCGAAACTAAGCAAACAAGAATGTATCCATTCGTATTTCTTTTTGAGCAGTCCTTACACAGTCGAGACAAAAACCCACCACTAAATGCAAAAACCATTCTGATGGACCAACCCGCAGCCTGTTACTGGTGGGTTATTATAGTGGGTCATTTTTCCTCACATTTTTTCGTGTCACTTTTGTTTTACAGCATTTTTACCGTTGTGATTGCTTTGCAGATGTAAATCAGTTTTAAAATGGTGCGTATAGCATACCAAACCAACGAAAATATGCACACCAATATGTCAGCATAATGACTCATGTCAGTTTATTAAGTTACTACACACGTGAAAGTTCAGACCAACCGCAATATAAGCCAATACAGATGGCAACAAAATGACGAAATTTCTTCCATTTCAGACTTTCGTCTCGTTGACGTGTTGTTGAGTGGTCTCTTTGTATTGTGTATGTCCGTTTTGTTGTTGGTGTTACAGCGAGGATTTCCTATCAGCCCTGTTAAAAGAACGGTACAAACCCACCACTGAATATTTCAAACGTACGAAACGCTAGTCTGGCAGACAAAACCAATGAGATTAGGCATAAAAGAAAGATCGGAGACTATCAAACTTCAGATTCATCACCTGGCAGAATTGGAGAAAAAACCTCCCAACTGATAATTTTATCTTATCAGTTCCAAACACTTTTCGCAAAATAGTCGCTTTACAAACTTAAAAAGCGAAAAAATTTGCTCGAAAAAAGGTGAGCTCAGTGAAAAATACTTGTTAGTATAAAAAGGATTGCCACCACTATTTTTGTTAACTCCATAACCAAACAACTGTTTTGAATTTTATATTAGAATTCTGTTTAGCTGGACTCGAAAATGCATCGGTACGAATCCAAAATCTTGCTATTGACTGTATGATCATATTATCGAACTAAATTTAGCCGGAAAGATTTTCAGCTCTTCAGTATTTCAATCACCTTTGATCACCCAATGGTAAATTATACAAAGATTACAAATTTAGTCAACGACATCGCCAATAATTAACTTGAGGAGTTTAATTAGAGTCAGTTTGATACTCCTGACCTCGATCTTTCCCTATGTCGTCGGCCCGACGCAGTTAAACTATGCAAAACGAATGACAAGATTATTTGTTCAGTGCCTACTGATTGATGACTCAATCACCACGAGTTATCGGTCAATTAAACGTTTTCGTTCTCAATCACTATGAGCGAATTTACAAACAGACGTTTAACAAATTTCACGACCTATCTCTTTGATCTGTCTTAAAGACGTGCATCATTTCCCAACGAAAATTCACATGAAGTTGTAACAAAACATCAATTAAAATCTTCCTATCTTAATGTATAAAGACTACATGAGCTGATAATCTAAAGCTAATCAGAGTTAATATTTTTACGCTAATTCATTCGTACTAACTAATATTTTGGGATAGTATAATTAATATACAAACAATTTTTATATCCAAATAATATATATATTACGCAGGGCGGGCGACCAGGACTGGAGGGGTTAAAAGCCTGGGTAGGCCCGTACCCAATATATCCAAATAATGTTTTAAGTTGCATGCACATTGAAAAAAGAACGAACTTTGTTTTGCTTAATCGTCACTCTTTAGTAATTGGGCAAGATGTGCCTAGAACAGGCTGTACCTTGTGATATTTTTTACGTTTTATATTGTTTTTTAATATACTCACTTTTTAAATCAAATCGTTATGTACACTTCAGTTAATATTTTAGTCAACTCCGCAGGGTAAATTTGGTAAAAACGTCTTGCTGCCTCAGATGAAGAAAAGAAAGAATTGAAGGGTTTATTTTAAGTAAGAATGAAAAATTGTATATCATTTTATTACATATTCCATTCCACCACGATGGATATCGAGTAGTCTGGGGGAGTGAATGTGATCAGACTTGTCTTCGTATGAGAAGTGACATGACATCGGCGCCGGTGACGACCATTTGATGTTTGCAAAAATACATACATCACATATTGCTGGAAGGAAGAAAAATGCAAATTATTATTCGGCATTAATAGTTTGTGATGTCCAATTTTTAAGAACTGGAATTTTCGTGGAACATGTTCGTCGCGAACTTAGTCTAAAATTTTCTTTTTTTTGGTAGGATGATACAGCAATGTTTGCTATTATGTATTCTTTTCAGATTCTAGATCTTCTCTAGTTCACCTTTATATTAATAAAAAATCTCATATTGAACATGTACGTATGTAAGTAAGAATGCTGGACTGTTGGAATGAACAAAAACCCAACAATGAACAAATAAGGGGAGATTCCATGAATATTTTGATTGTATCAAAACCCAAATTTATTAAATGTCACTAGAATACATTCACTTACGATGTTGGGACGTATTTTTCCAGATGGGTGGTCCTCCGATTGGGGTGGATCGTATTTCAACACGTACGGAACGAGTTGTCGGCGGCCGAGGTGGGAACAAAAACGATACCTTTAAAAGCCGTCCTGTTGACGGCTGTATAACCGGGTGCAAAAACATGACAGCTCCCGAGAAAAAATGGTTCCAATCGCGTAGAATTGGCGCCACGCCTGTCCTAATTGTCGTCTGTTCAATCTAATTCCGACTCCATGGGGGGCATTGTCCCCGGGAAAAGATTAGGAAGCGGCCCTTTGTCTACCCTGATTACGTATCCTTCACACAGGACACCATTAACCTTCTTAAAAACCTTGTTCTTCGAACCCTGTATAGTGACCCCCTTTTTAAGTCTCATAATTACAACAAAGCTAAAACGAAATCCTTGTACCGACCGGTCAAAGATAGAAATTCTTTGATACCGATGACAACTTTAGACACTTACATATAAGCACTGTTTTTTAAGTTATGAACCCTAAAATAAACACCTTAAAGCTGAATGAGGATTACTGGTGGTAATACGAATCCGCCATTACCTGTTATCTTTAATCATCATGATTTGTTAAAATCCAAAGGAGGCAAAGATCTAAAACAGTTCGTGTTCGTGAATTATATTGCTTTATGCTTTACAAATGTACCGTGATTCATATTAAACCTGGTTTGAACATTTTTTTATACTCAGCAACTTTTCAAAAGCTTTTGCATGTATTCCAGGGCTCTGATAAAGACGTAAATCTCTTTTTAAAACACGGGACAATACAAAGTATTAATAAAAAGCAAGAAATCCTTATCGAGCACAATGCGGACAACCGGCATACGAATTGGCTACTTACGATCAAGCCGTTTCAACTGCAACGGTTGCTTCTTTTTTTAAACATGTCGTGCAATTCTGTTTTTTATTTCATGATTTTTTAAACACTTGTTAATACCGCCCAAAATTGCAGACAAAAATTGTCCTGTCGCTCAGTAAAGATAGGAGTGGGGAAAAATAAAAAATTCGTTCTAAATTTAGCAAATAGAAAGACAAAAATAAAGAGAAGATAGATATGAAAGACAATTAAAAAATGTATACCGAAAAATAAAACTCTCAAGAATAGGCGAAGAGAAGAAAATTTAACGATTTCGATTTGAACTTACTTGAACTCCTGGAGGTTCACAAGGATGGTTTTGTTAAAAAAAGATCTCAACTAAAAAAAAATAAAAAAAAATAAAAAATTACGCCTTTTTTAAAAGTTAACGGACGAAATTAACACTCTCTTGCCAACATTGCCTCAGGGGAACTCCAAAATTTAGTAAATTTGTAACGATGAAAATAAATTATCGACCTGCTGGATACAAGAAGTTCTTTTCAGATTGGTTTTTCATGTTATAATTGTTTTGTTTATTTGATAATGAAACAGGCCCTGAAGATGACAATATAAAACTGTCGAAAGCTCGGCGAAAACCGTAAGGAAGTTTTCTCTGTTTTAACCTCTTCCAAAGATCCTCTGAAAAGAACTTCTTAGTAAATTTGCTTAAGCTTAGATAATCTCATTAGTTTATAACTGGTGCAGGGTGTTTACATCAATGTTTCGTGCCGTGTATTGACAACACTGATTTTTTTGGCGGCAATCTAAAATTTCCGTCTTGGAATCTTCTGTCTTCTTCACCTCACAACTGCATCTTGTATGGATAGTAATATTTGCTAAACATAACATTTTCCATATTTAGTTTATAATTTAACCCTTTCTTTCTCTAAGTTGCTTCAGAGCGATGCCAACTTTAACAATTTTGTTTAAGCTTAGCAGAAAAATCCCGTGTTAAGGAGGACGCAGAATTTTTCTAGCTCTTTTTCTGACCGTGTGTTGACAACACTAATTATTTAGTCATAATTTGGGTGGTA
Source organism: Cimex hemipterus (assembly GCA_039619505.1). Classification (NCBI taxonomy): domain Eukaryota; kingdom Metazoa; phylum Arthropoda; class Insecta; order Hemiptera; family Cimicidae; genus Cimex; species Cimex hemipterus. Next base: position 35,175,256 of record CM077102.1, read on the forward strand.
ACAAGTGTTTAAAAAATCACGCAAAAAACAGAATTGTACGACAATTTTTTTATTGCATTAATACCCTTGATATATTCTATATTTCTTCTATGATTGATATTTTTATTAAACGATATTGATATTCTACTACTACACGGCAAAGCGAAATGGAGGTGGAAGCAAACATCCGTGAAGTCACAAAATGAATGCACTCAAATACACGACACACTAAAAATATCACTGGCCATCGATAAGTACAAACACAAAGCTCAAAATTCAATAAGGGCTTCCACGTAACCAAATCAATAAACCAGTAAACAAAAGACATTCGCGAAATAAAATAAAAAGTAAATAAGAGACTTAAGAGAAAGACACGTTCAAGGACGAAGACGCACAAACATGAAAGCCAACTTCAACATGAATACACTAATAAAACTCTAGCACACATCATTTACACTTTTTTTAAACATAATACGAACTGTAAAAGCCATGCTTATTCAAAGCCGCTGACAGTTTGAAACGACAACGATCACAAAAAAGGGACTCGATTGAACAACCTACCACAGACCAAGTATTGGAGACGTTAAAAATCCCAATGACTGTCTGTACTCACTGAAGAGACAAGAATTATCTAAAAGACTTAGTTACAATACCTTGCAATCTGCATAATCGTATTGTGGAGTTGAGCCGTTTATATAATTATAATGGAGAAATATAACCTTATTGACACAAGACTACAAATTCACTCAGAACGCAGAGGCAGCCTTGTCTGAACAATATGCCCGCATTGTTATTATAACTAGTAGCTCGAAAGGTGTTCATAACGTGCCAGTGTAGTTCATAAAATATTCAACCGTGATTTAGCGAAACCACACAGTAGCAAAGAACAAAGGCATTTCAGGAAAACTCTGTGGTTGGGATCTTGAAAAATTGTCGAAACTTTCTCAAGAGTTTATTATGATTAATGGAAAACCATTTAATATAGTGTGTAATAGCCGTAACTTGTATTTTATTCATTTATTGTCGTTTTAATTTGGAATGCCGTATTTATGATTTATCTTCTCTGTTACAGATCGCGAGTTTGTTCTTGATGTCTCTCGAAAATCAGTTCTGTGGTGTGTTTCCATACTTTTGACAACGGATCAATATTATTCCCTGGAGGCTGCTGAATTCAACTCGACAGCAGGTGAGGCGTAACCAGCCTCATTAGTCAAACGTTCATGGTTTTCTTCATGGTGAGTGTTCAAAAGTTTAAAACCACAAATGAATTTATGTATTTAAATTAATATACCCTAAGATTGTTTTAACTCGATGAGCCGACTGGTTGTGAAAGCTTTCCTTCATTTGAGGCGAGTTAGGTCGAAAAGATTTTTCCGCCCGTGTATTGTTCGTCTTCAGAACACCCACATTCAGGACGGTCCTTGGAAAGTGACGTTTCACCTGAATGACTTGTGGCTTCGTAAACGATATTGAATACTAAACAATAGATTCCTCATCATTCCCCAGTTTTCGCATTATTGCAATTACGTTGGATTATTTTCTGGAATGACGGCGTTATTCCTAACGCTGAGCGGAACATGTTACGTAATGGATTTCATCGCTTGTATAGTATAACTACAATACTGTTTTCTAATATCACCTACTGCCATGATGTTAAACATGTATTTGAAGTTTTGCTAGGAAGAAAAGTTAGAACTACTGCTTCTGTATTCGAAAGCTTAAATTTCATTTTATAAGTGTGTCAAGAAGAATTGATTAAAATCTGAAGAGTATTCAGGGTTAAGCAAGGTGCTGAATACCAGTAGCTTCAATTTGTAAAAGCGGGCGTGTCCCAAGGTAGCGTCCTTGGTCTCATCATCCGTAATATTCTTACGGCCGTTATTCCTACTAGCTAAAACACAAAATTGGCCTCTCAACAATCTCTGAATTGATCGAACTCTAGCATTAATTGGGAATAAGTGCAGTTATGTGACATTTACATGTCATACTGTTACCGACAATAATAACACTATTTTCCGAGCTGTCCATATGTCTTAAAAGATTTTTGCACTGTATCCAATAGCGAGGCTTTGAGTTCGTTTAGTTGTAGGTATTTCTTAGCTTCCATATTCTTGATGGATTGTCAGTCATATTTGCTGGATTGAATATTTCTTTGCCTTTGATAAAAATCGTCGGTACTTATTTTAATACCCACCTAGGTTGTTTCTTTCATCCATTTAATACACCGCTCCGATTTCTCTCTCGACAGAAAATCTAACTTCTGTTCAACATTAACTGTGATATTCAAGCCGAACTACTAGATTTGTTATCGAGGAGGATAAAAAGACATTTTATTGTGTCCATCAGGTTCATTTTATTTTTCTGTCAGCGGCTATGTAGGTGTAGATGCTTGCAGCTAGGAGTAGAAAAGTCGCGAGCAAGTTCCTGCACTAAGGAGTCGCCGATAAGTATATCGAAGTTGACTAACATCTTGAAGATAGTGAGTTAAATTTTGTCTACTTCTTTGACAATTTTTTGCTAGTGTATTTAACAAAATATTTGATATTTCTATCGCCAATTGTGTCAGAGTAGTAGGTAATTTTTTGGAATAAAGAGTGATGTAATGTTTAGAAGGGTGTTACTAACAGAAACGCTTTATGAAATTGAGATTAGTACAAATAGAAGATTAATTAGATATAGTTAAATATCAAGATTTTAAATTGGGCAGGTGTAATTATGTTAACACTGTAATTTTTTCACCGAATAAAGATCGCTCCGACATGAAAGAAAACTTGTTCGAAAAATTAAGCAAAACGGTATAAACGACCAATCAAATCAATCATATCACAACGACAATCTATAATTAAGATTAGGGCAGTTCAGATTTGCTTTTTAACGACCAATTAACGACACGAAGGCTGTTCATTAAATAGGCAGTTTGTCCACAGTGGACTTAATTAGCAGATGGGAGGACAAGATGCCCGACTCGTTTACTTAGCAGTTCTTCACTCCGCCTGCATGCCGTACTGTTTTGCTCCAAAGTATTCCTGCAGAACGCGGTCCATTCCAACAAACCCATCGCTTGGCAGCTAGGATTCCCTCTTGGCATTCAGTTTCCACCTTTTTTTAAAATTATTTACGGATTTTTTAAAATATTCTTCCCCTCGATTCAATGTTCCTAGGATAAAAGTGGATTCAAAATCAAATTTTATTTTCAAATATACAGATCTCCAAATTTTCACTAATACACAATGAGGTATTCATAAAATCAAGGAATTGTTAATGATCATTTTGGTCTCTCCTCGCTGGTTTGGTCTGTTCACGTTTCCCCAGCTTAGTTTTCAGCCCACCAGCCTCTCCCTGCTTATATGCCATATGCCACGTACCGCAAAACTGGCTATTCCGGTTGTAGATACAATGAAAAAAGTGTCTAACAAGTTTAGCGAATTATATGAAGTTTTTCGAAAAAGTTCTTGATCGTGATTAATCTTTTGTTAATACCAAAGTTAAGTAAAAAGGCAGAGTTCCTAGATCTTCTGTTTCAAATTGCTTCCTTAGAAATCTTTTGATCAAAACAAATTTTGCCCTATTTTTTTATTTTTTCAATGTAACTTGTTTCTTTCTTTCTACATTTCTACTATAACCAAGCAACTTGAAAAAGCAGGCAAAATCCTAACTTTGTGATAGTTTGTGAAATTGCACACACCTGTTATTTTCTAAATCAGGAATTATTCTGAATGAATAGTATATATTTGTTGTTATTTTTAGTAACATAGACGGTCAGTTGTTAATTAATTTATCTTAATTATTTCTTAATTACTGTTTTGTCAATGGCCTGCGACACGATAACGACCGTCTACTGCTGAATTAGCACACTAGTGTCACATATCTTCTCAACTTGACTATTGAGTTACTAAAAATTTATTTTTGAGTGTTATTTTTTATAGCACTCGCGTCAAACAACTTCAGTACATTTACACAGCAAACACGATTAGTAGAGTTTACGTTAATAACACATAATACATAATCTGTTTCTGTTTTACTCACAGCCAAATTAACGTATGCGCAAAGGGCCGTCGGTGGCCTCAACGGTTTAGGCGTGCGTTGACACGGAATGGGCTTTTTTCAAAAACGCCTACACCCTGGGGCTTTATATGACCTCTGCCGTTGCGAACCCTTGTAAAAAATTTATTTATTTAAAAAATATATAAATTATTATAGCCTTTGGTTGGTTTATTAAACATCAGAGTAGGGATAAATCGTTCGAAATAAGTATGATAATTTAAGCAAAATTTAATAGCATTATAAATTTCCTGAAAATTTTATTGGGCTGGAAAGATTTGTATGATAATCGTAATGAATAATATTAATGATTATTACAGCGTATTAATATAAATTTATTCATATCTTAATAACAAACAGTGTAATAGGTGGGTGGGTAATAAAAAAATAGAAGCCTATGAAATTATTTGAAATAGAGAATAAACGAAATTGATATCACAAATAAGAGTGGAATGAATGTACGATCGTCCTTTTTTTAAACCGTGAATCAAAACGACTTATCTAATTTGGCAGAAATAGCTTTTAATTGAGTTGTCCAGTAATATTTCCTCCTCCAATATGCTCTCGTCTTTGACATAAAAGGATAAAATTAGTGAACCTGTTTCCTGCACCAGAAGGAAATTATTAAGTCGGATTATTCGATCCTATCCTTTCTTGTTTTCTTTTAACACTGACAAATTGTAACATTAGAACATATGAATAAATTAACACCGCGTTTGATAAATTTGCTATTGATATTGTTGTTTATTTGTTTTTGAGATAATCGCCATCGGCATATGTGTTCTGACTCGTCACGGCATAGAACTAAATCTTTCCTCGTACGGTTTTACAGCAGTCTTTAGCAAAAGGACAAGACCGTTCCGCAATTTGGACGCAGTAGCCACTTGGCCGTATTTTCCTAGTGACGGGCTAAGTGAGTTCTTTGCCAAGGCGTCGGCATAAAAAGTAACACTGACAGGCGAACAATGCAGAATGAAAGTTGCAGAGTCATCACTGAAGAGCCCTCTTAAAGCAAACATTCACACTGAATTACCTCCGTACTTTTCGATACACTAGTCCCATTTGCGGTTTTGGGCGTTTGAAGAAAATAATTTTATGAATCCTTTTATGAATTATAGTGTGAGATATCTCACTGAAGCCTTCAAACCAGGTAATAAATAAATATAATAATTAAAAAATATAAGAAAGTGAACAGACTGACTCTAATCTGCATCTTTTCCAATTTAGACCGAGAAAATAACTGTTTTACAGATCAGTCGTAAACTGTGATCAATCAGTCAATCATTTGAACACGTTTATCGACCGAGATCGGCTACACTGCACAAGACGATGGTGTTAAATACCGTATGTAGGATCAGGCGTATGTATAAGCCCAAAACATGAGCAACCAAGCTCATCGAAGTACCCCTCAGTCTTTCACCATGAAATACATGCATCGATGCTTGTGCCTTGGAAGATCTTAAGAGAGATTACACTGACAAAAAATTTCTATGAGATCATAAACCTCAATTTCCCAGTCTTCTCTCATCATGATCATCATCATCATCATCACCACTTATTCAAAAGCATAATATATTAATACATATTTCTAGTAAAGTTGAATAAATAAAACAAATTGTACATAATAACAGCTTTCCTTTGCTCAATTTAATTAAGTCAGACAGAAATAAGCCAATTGCAACCAAGTCGGTCTGATGATAGACGCATCATTGCCATTACTTTCAAAGGGGTAGTAAATTACTGATTGTGTTATTGAATGTCTTATAAAAGCGGTGCAATCAGTGTGTATTGATAATAATCTCCAGACTAATAGTCATAGGATATGCAACTTCGTGAGTTCATAATGTGTGTATGATTGATATGCAGCAAATATTCTAACTTTATCACCTCCACTCCTTTTGATAAACTATTCCAATTGGCGGTTTATCACAAAGTGATAATAAACACCTTTTTCGACTTAAAGTCTAACAATATAGAGCAATGACCATATGGCTAAACAATTGTTTGAACACAAGGTTGTCACGTTCTGCAACATAATAGTGATGCTAAAATCTTTCATGGGCAACGTGTAAAGCAGCAATTGTATAAAACGTATTATTTCCTCGTTTCTGGTAGAAGACAGGGAGTTGATGAACAAATCAAGGAGTTATATAAAGTGTACATGGACTATTACATGGGTAACGTAATGACCTTACATGTTTATGGTGAGATGACCACTGAGATAGTTGCACGTAAGCACTGCCGAGGTTTTGAATTGACTATGCAATTTCTGTAGCAAATGCTGAATTTATCAAATTTTGGTTCGATCGCCTCCAAATGGAGTAGAGAGCGGAGTGAAAAAACTCGTGAGATTATATGAACCGTCTCGTTTTAAGGAGGGACTCGTCCTTCGACGAGGGCCGTGGGAACGTCAAAGGACACGAAGTCTTCTCGTTTTGAAACCGCGGCTTCAGTCCCGATTCAGCAGATGAAGCCAAGGCCTGTGGTTCCGGTGGAAGGGCCCGCTTCCGGCCGTATCCGCCCACATTTCCCCTAATTACACTCCGCCAGGTGAACGCACGGGCAACATCGGGGATTCGGGAACTCCGTCGAGTCATCCTGTTACTCATCGTGTAACGGGCATACACTCACCGACCGAGTGTTTTCTCGAGCTCGCAGTTCCCAGCTAAATTTTTTTTCTTAACAATGCCCCCTTGAAGAGAAATTTAACAGATTATTTGGAGTGTTTAAAGAGAACTTTCTCATCTTTTGACCTCAGCGGATTTTGCACTTGGGCCTAAAAAGCATTACTGTTTGGGACAACGAAAGTCTTTTGGGGGGAAAACGCTAACTTCAAGTCAACCGAAAAACGTACATCAACCCAATTTGTCGGACACGGGGACGTTGGCCATTTTTTAAGCCAGAAAATCCCTTGGGAAATTGCCAAGAACTAGATCGATACTCATGATACCTTCCCTTATTTCGCCAATGTATTAAACAAATATTTAAATACGTTTTCATTTAGTATAAATTTATTATGCTCACCTCTTCACCTCTTATTGATGAGACCTAGTTTTGAAATATCTATGATAATATTTCTTGTAACAAAAAAGCCTAATTTCACCCAACTATCTCAATTATATCAATTTGGCAGTCCGCTAAAGACGACGTCCATTAAGTAAATAATCAAAGATTTTTACTAAGATTTATTGTGGCCGCTTCCACATTTACGTCATGATAACCCAGTAATAATATGTTACGTCGTTGACAGAAGTAGTAACTCTTAGTAACTAGTAACTGGCAGTAACCCAATGTGACAGTGCAACTCAATCAAAACTACAAAGATATAAATACAACTTTGTTCTAATTAATCAAGGAAGAGAATTTGCCAATAAAATTGTTGTAGTAAATTCGAGTATTACTGTTACATTCATTTGATAGGTTTGTTAAATGTTCAGTCGTGGGAGCGAATTTCGTCTTGGACGAAAGGAATAAATTAAGTCTGTCTGAATATATTAGTTTGATACATAAAACGGCTTTCCAAGAATTTTTCATAAGATTAAGGGTAGGGCTTTTTGGATGCGAACGTTGCTAACCCACACTTCCTTCCCGTAAATTCCATATCAGCTTAACTATGTCGCTACAAGAGTGTTAAGGTTTGGAAGGGTATATTATTGAAGTAAACTCTTGGTGGGATCTTTTCCAGGAGAGTGAAGGTTAAATGGGTGGATTTGTCTTTGATAAAATTTTATTATTTCATTTTCACACAGTTTCTAGTAGGGTGAGGTTACGAGTGGAAGCGTAAGGATCAGAGTTACGCGCGAGGATTGCATTATCGTCTGCAAAAGTGACTGATGTGGTTTAAGGACGGGATGGATACTGTGATTAGCTGGTAAAGTCTTGTAACGAGACGCTACGTTAAGGAACTATAGAGATAAAGGATAGAGGATATGCAATGAGGAAATTGCCAATTTCCAACCAACAATTTTTTTATTATCCGGATAAGATTACCATCTGTAAGGCTGTCTGTAGCATACTATTTTTATCTTTTTCTAATCAGAAAATTGTCTTTGGTCTTTTAGCACCAATAGATTTTAGAAGCAATGCTGACGTGTTTGATTGGGCGGATTTATTTGTGACGGTCCTCATTGTAGCTCCACTTTTCCTGAGCTGTAATTCTCTCCTTTGGTAAACGTCACATTTTAAACGTGCCTCGTCCAACCCGGCTATTCGAAAAGAAACAACATTCATTAACGACTAATACTCGCGAATTAGAGCCATTTCCGCTTATCCGTGGATCGACCGCGGGCTTCAAACAATGGGAACAACCGGCACGGCGCGCCCACATTCTTCCTGCTTTTGGAAAATGTTTAATTTTTTTCGACATTTTCCCAAAGTGAAATGTTTAGTTAAAAACCAATGATTACCTTCGCAAATTCAGTGCGTATTTGAATGTGAACAAATCATTTAACACGTACCCACTTGTGTGCAGTTATGTTGGTCATGCAGGTCTGCCTATCCACATTGTTTTGGTATTTCATGCGTCTTACCATCTTTATTAGGGAAGCTTGTGTGATTTCTAGAAAACTGAATGAGAGGGAGATCAGTTGATTTATTTATTTGCTAACAATTGATTGATCGTCACAGTCTATCTTCTTCCGTCGTTTCTCGCTTTTGATTAAACATATTTCGGCATTCTTTAGTCGATTTCTACAAAAGTTTCAACAAAACGAAGCATGGTGCTTTTCGACCGTTCTAATTTACGTACCTCGTGCCGAAACGATCGGCAACGACCAAATGACAGGTTTATCACATCAAAGACCGCACAGATAAGTTTCAAGGTACATATTTTCCGCGTATTTTCTCCTATGTTTTTTCTTCGATTTTAATTTTACATTTACCTGCCATACATTAACACACTAAATAGATTTCTCTTGTTCTGTTTGGTTTTGTACGACTTTTTAACGCATTTTCTAATTTACAAATAAAAATCTGCTTTACAACGCCATAGTTAAGCCTTTATAGGCTTACGGACTGGATGTGTGGGGTTCAGCCAAACATTCCAGCATCCACCCCATTCAAACTGCCCAGTCTTCAATACTACGAAAAATACTAGATGCTCCATTTTACCCGTTCCCGTTACCCCAAATTTCACAAAAACCTTCCAACTACCGCAAATCAGCACAACAGAAACCGCACATCTCGATTAATCCTCTCAAACCCTCCTCGCCGACTGAAGAGACAATGGCCGCGAGAAATCGTAGGAAGTGATGGTGATGACAAAGAAAGTGATAATGACACAAGTATCAATTAAATAGACAATATTTAAGTAACATTGGAGTAATAATACCAATGGGTATTTTCTCCACTCTTCTGTTTAATTTTGTACATATTATCTTGTTCTTTGTTACTTGTTAACTACTTAAATTTGTAATATATATTGTAATTTAAAAAAAAACTTGTACTGAAAAAAACTATCTTTATATTTATGGTACAAATTTCGGGTTTTCTCACCTTATGGTCTTCCAGGGTGGAATAATATTTGAAAATATTTGTAATATTAGTATTTAATTAATTATTAATTAAATTAATTTTTCTTACTAAACGGGGAAGTCACATGTAAGGATATGCGGAAAATGTTACGATGTTTAGGGTTATTAGGATTTCATTATTAAATAATAGTACTCTTTCTTTCATGAGTTACCTCATTGGATAATTTTGAGGCACCCAAATGTGGTATGGAAACTATGTACCTTTTGTACAGGTTTGGACCTTCATTATTACAAAGGGGGAATTTTCAGTAAAAACTTCAAACAGTCTTGAAAAGAGGAGGGGCAAGTAATAATTGGCTTATTTATATCACTGACAGACCCACGACTGAAGATAGTGAGAACCGAAGAGTAGGTATTGATGCTTACTAGTACCAGGATTTCAACATTCAATAATTGTCCTTTTTTCGTGCGTTACTTCATTCGATAATTTTACGGTATATAAATGTGGTATGGAAAAACTAAGAATCTTTTGCACAGGTATCAGAGAATGTGAAATTTGTAAACTAAGAACAATGAATCTTCTTCAAAAGTGGAGCAGCAAATATCGGTCGGTTTATCACCCAGTTTATATCCCTGGTAGACTCACGACTAAAGATAGTAAAAACACGCAACGTGTCTTACTAACCCAAACGGCGATTATGAGCAGAACAGTATAATCTAAGACAAGTAACCTAAAGAAAATAGTTGTTTTGTAACGTGCTATAAGTACGGGGGGGGGCGGAAAACGTATCGATGCTTACTAGTAATAGGATTTCACCATTCTATAATAGTTCTTACTGACCAAAACGGCGATTATGGGGGAACAATATAATCTAAAACAAGTAAGCTAAAGAAAACCTTTTCTTGTCCTTTCTTTCTCAGGAATTATTCTAAATAGATTCCCACATTACTGCTTCTTCGCGGATATTAAAACTCCCGCTGGATTTGCATGGAAGAAGATAAACTTTGGTGGATTAACCTTCAAAGTTCTACGTTATAACCATTTATTTTCGTTGATCATATGCATTAAACAATGGTTTTCTAGGTGAGATCGCCCTCGGCCTTCGCAATTTCCAAGAAACGGCTGTTAATTGTTTAATTTCGGGTTGTCAAGTCCGAACACGAAACTTAGTTCCATGCTGATGTGAACTTCAATTTAATTAACAGCTCGAAAAGCGGCCGTAGAATTAATAATGTTAAATATCTCTAGGATACCCGGCCTAGTAAAGAATATACTGTAGCGTGATAACAACTTATCCCTGTTTCTTCAAAATTATCTTGTTAATTATACTAATTATAATTATATTACACGTTATAATTGGGGGGAGAGAGAGAGAGAGAAAGAGAGAGAGAGAGAGAGAGAGAGAGAGAGAG